>SMSR01015892.1:245811-259030 GCA_019453355.1 Ceratina japonica | reverse complement strand
TGTATATCTACATATATACGCAGTGAACTTTTAGTTGCCATTGTACTACACCTACTACCTTCAGTTGGTATAGAATTCAACGAATTGTCGAAAAGAAAAGTTCGAAACGGATAAGCTCGCATCCGGTCGGAAGTAAAATCGCGTTTTCTGACAAACCAGGAGCACAGCAAAGCAGCGAAAGTACACTTCATTTCTTTCTCCTCTACACTTTATTTCATTTTCACAGGAATAAAAAAAGGAACCCGACGAAGAACATCCAAACAAAATATTTTGTTTGCGTTTCTCTGAAAACACGTTGGATCGAGGGGTACGTGAAATTTTAACAAAAATCCGGTATATTTTTTTATTTAACGTATAATCTTCTGCGCATCAATTTCGAAAACATTTTTATTATAAATTAAACGGTAAAGAACACAACAAAACTGAGGAAAAAAGAGGATAATAAAATAATAACTTGTTTCGTTCAAATGTTTTATGAAATTACTTTTAAATACACTGAATAATTAAAGGGTCGAAAAAGTGATTAAAATGCAAAGTAATTATATCGGAAGTGAGAGATTGAAGTTTCATACTCGATCTTCTGGAAGTGATTTCCTGAAAGTTTTGGGATCAGTGCTAAATGTTTGGCTAATTAGTAACTTCGGTATGAAGGTCTAACATTACGGAAAGTTAAATAACTAGGCTAATATCAAGTAATAGAAGACTGATAGGAAAGATGTAATTTTCTCCCTATGTATTATTAAGAATGATTTTGAAAAAATTTACTCGAACTGCGTTAGATGCGTTTTGCTTGAAGATACATTATAACATACAATTATTAAATGCAGGGAGCGGTAATATACCTAATTTCGATATTGTGAGAATTATTCAGGGTAATTTTGTCAGAAAATGGTAGCGAAAATTTTGATTCCTCTAAAAAATGTGATAACTTCTTCGATTTCAATCATTTTTCTTATATCTTATAATAATAATATTACAATATAAGAGGAATATTTTATTTGCAAATATTTCGGAAGGAATATTGATTGCCAGTTCTTGTAACAGAGAAAATAATTCAGAATTGCAAGCTAAACATGTGACCATAAAAATCATTGAAATTGGAGACAATGGTTTTTGTTTATATATTTACCAAAAGAACTTTATGAGATTTCATAGTTGCAAATATTTTGCCTTATAATGTACAACATATTTTCAACTTGTTTGTTTTCGTTTCGAATTATCGAGGTAAACTAAAATCTGTCGACAAAAATTGACGTAAGCTGATACTGTACGATCCTTAATACGATCCTGTAACGCTACCACAATTGACCTATTGAAAATCAATGTCCTGGACTATGGACCTTCGACAAAGCGCTTCTGTATGAATCTCTCTCACTCCACCTTTCCCTACCGTCCCACGGATGATCGCACTTCATACTGTTGTAAACATCGCATGAACTCTCGAACATACGAGGGAGGTAGGAAGAGTTTCATCGATTTATACGTGGCACGTACGAACTTCGTTCTCCCAATACAAAAATACCGAAAGGTAACGTTAATATCTTTGTCAAAAATTGAACGTGTTTTTCTATTATAATATTTGTCATTCAACATATTTCTTTCTTAAACATCTATAAACGGTTTACTTAATATATGGTATACATAATTCATCATTATTCTAATCATAAGATACCAATTAATACTCATAAAATAAAAAATTATTTATAAATCTTATTGTTAAACAAATTATAACTAAAAATATTGTAGTATTGTAACGAGTATAGGCATAAAAAATGGGGCTTGAATATACATATACTTATAAGAAAAGTGTATGTAGTATCCAATATGTAGTTAACTTCATTTCTTCTGTAAGTTACATACATACGTTTTCCGGATTTACAAGCGTTTAACACAGGTACATATTTAGGTGTCTCGAACATAGGCGTTCATGAAAGTATCGACGATGTAAACCTTTTACAGATTGACAACAGGAGGAAAAAGAGAGGAAAGATCGGATCCGGCACAAAAGAGGCTATACACACTCCATTTACCACGACTCGTTCCACAATCCGTTCCTCAAAGTATCAGCTAATCGATTCACAGGAGCGGCTCCATAAATTATCATGCTCGTTGAGCCCGAAGGAACCTTGACCCAAATGCCTAAATCGAGCGTTCAGGAAACTTTTTGGACAAAGCCGCGAAGCATCGGAGCAACTGCATCCGTGCGTGCTCACGCACGTGCACGCAAATTACGTGCAGAGTGCGTTCACAACCTTCGAAATCACGGCCTGGATCTCGCACTTGAATAATGACCGTTGGATTTCAAAACTATTTTTTTTTCGTGTTGTTTCCTTTAAAAGTGCACGAGCCGTAAAATTTCTGTCAAAAGTTAAAGAAGTGTGATAAAATGGTATGTCCAATATTTAAAGCGATAAGTTTTTTGGAAAAATGATTGAAGTTGAAATTCTTTGAACACTTGATAATTTCTCGATTCATTTATTATTATGTTGTAATAATATAAGTATATCGTTATTTGTATAAGTGTGTAATGTGAGTACATACAAAATGTGTTATGTAATACAGTACAATGAATAAAATACAAATACAATGAATACAATGATTGTCAAATACAATCTAACAATTTCATACATGTAATGGAAAATCTATAGCTGTCTAAATTGGTAAGATTTTTTCTATGTGATCGAGAAAGGGCGCGAGCTAAAGGATGACGTGCACGTGTATGCGGTGGTCTGGTGAGAACCAATTTACATTTAATACCGTGGTCATTAGTGGACCACGCCGGACGCGGGCGTTCAAAACCACGTTCGGCCACGTGGAGCCAACGTTCAATGAGAAACTTCTCTCGTTATAGCCAAGCTATTAAGTCACGTGCCTGGATGTTATTGCAATGACGAGGAAAGTTTGTAACATTATAACTCTACAGAAACGTGTGCATGTAATGTACTGTTTGAAAAAATAATCACACGCACGTTCGCATGTTTTTGTTATGGTTATGAAAAGCAGAATGAAAGAGAGCGAGAAATGTGAAAAAAAAAACCACAAATATTAGAAAGATTATGTGTGACTGCCTTAGCCTCTTAATAGCGTGTTAGACGTGATTCGACGAAAATAACGTAGATGTCTTTATTTCAACAAGGAAATACGTAATTTATTTTTTCTCAATAATTTTTGTACAAAATTAAACATTGAAGGTATTAATTAAAAAGAATGCATTCTGATTNATGGTTATGAAAAGCAGAATGAAAGAGAGCGAGAAATGTGAAAAAAAAACCGACAAATATTAGAAAGATTATGTGTGACTGCCTTAGCCTCTTAATAGCGTGTTAGACGTGATTCGACGAAAATAACGTAGATGGCTTTATTTCAACAAGGAAATACGTAATTTATTTTTTCTCAATAATTTTTGTGCAAAATTAAACATTGAAGGTATTAATTAAAAAGAATGCATTCTGAATAGATATTCGTTTTATTATGTAAGCATTATAATAGACACTCATTTTTTTATATGAGTAATTGATTATAAAACTATTGGAACATGAATAAACAATTTTAGTGGAAAGAGTATAATTTTGCAAATGTTCTATTTCATTTATTCAATGATTTATTACTTGCGAAATACTTTAATTTTCATGTATGAACAAGCTATCGTAAAAACTTGTAATGTAAAGAACGATATCTTATGAAGTGCATGGACTAAAATTCTTCCTTTTCCTCTCCTTTGAGTTTTCTCAGTTCCTCCTTATTTTATGTACTAACAACGATCCGAAATATTCTCTACTCTTACTTGTCCGCTGGGTTCTAATAATAGATGCAAGCACAAAGGGTGTCTGTTGGCTCTCACGGCGCGAAGCCGTTGACCACCGCGAGTCGGATCCTTCGTCGGTCGGCCCTGAGAATCGGCAATAAAATAATCAGGAGCTTAAGGGATGACGCCCTGCGAATGGACGAGCAACCTAAACAAACACAGCACGACGTCTTTTGATTTCGACTGTGGCTCGCGGTGCCGCGATGCTGCAGTGGCGTGCGCTAGTGACGTTACACCCGCGTCTTTTCTCGGGGTATATTTTCTCAACAATGCATCAAGAGCGGCATTTATAAACGCCGGTTGTTTCTGTTAAACGGTCCACGAGGCTATTTCGGGATGCCGAAAGCACTTCGACGTGCCCGTAAATCAATCCGGAACCATTCGCGCATCAGGAAGTACTATGCTGCCGGAGAAAATCGTGGCGCCAAAACTGAGGATCTACTGAACGTCGAATCGAGTTACCGTGGTCATTCGCACGCGTGCGAACGCGTTTACGTCGACGAGCTCCGTTGTACAATTTGATTTCGTTTACAGGAAACACATTTAATCTTTCGTTCTCTTAATTTTGAGTAATAAATTATTGGTTCGTTAATCTATATCTATCTTTGCTATCGAAGAATTTGACATTGAAAATAATTTTAGTGCACGGAACAAGTGACGTTGGCAATAGACGTCTTTGATCCGGATTTCGATGCTTTTGNGAATTTGACATTGAAAATAATTTTAGTGCACGGAACAAGCGACGTTGGCTTGGGTAACAATAGACGTCTTTGATCCGGATTTCGATGCTTTAGACAATACAGTTTAATATGAATTAGAATCTTAAGATATTGTAGAATTGTTTTTTTAACTAAAGATCTTCCATTATTGCAGTTGTACTCGGACTTTTCTCTTTTTAAATGCGATTATTTGGAACAGGTTTCCTCAATGAATAAGAGCAATAAAATTTCTACTGAACAACAATCCTATCAAAAATTCTAATCTGGAGGGTGACGCAGCTCAGATATTACTACATATTATCAAGATTCGCCAGCCGTGAAATGAAAGCCGGCATTTCGCGTCGCTGAACTTCAGTGCGGTCTTCCACAATGCTCGCGAAAGAATACTCTATCCCAAGTGTTTGACACGCTTTCTCGACCTTCGAGATTTTTTCCAAGTGCATATATTCTGCATCGGTGTACGATGACGCCGAAGTGATAAAAGTGTACTACGCATATAGAATTTCAGACATCCTTCGCGCGAAACTGACTTGCGACAAGATAAAAACTGCTAATTATAATATTTCAGATAGAAAATCCAAGTGAATTGTATTCAGAACGTAAATAAAGTGTATTACAATCAAAGGTGAATTTTCCCATAAAATTGATTCGTCCAATTAGATTTTGAAGAAATGTATGCTTTCAAAATTAGACTTATTTATTTGGTATAGTCTATGTAATGCTTCAGCTTGTCGTTTTACTTCATAAAAATAGAAATAAAAAAATAGAGAAACAATTTCTAACGGCAGAAAACTCGCGGACGAAGCCGCGACGCGGTATTTATTTTTTAATTCATTCCGTGTAGACGTTTCGCATAAAATTATGTAATAACTTCAACATCATACAAATAAACTTCCACTCTACATAATGCAATTTCGTAAAACTAATTTTTGAGTTCTCTTCTGTCCCCTATTCGTTATTCAAACGTAGGACTTGCGAGTGAAATGACTCACTCTCTAAGCATACCATCAAATTAAAAACATAAAAATACATAGACATGGGCATGTATCAGAACCTTATTCCATATCTAATCTGCTTGTAATCCAGTCGAATAAATATTAAGAAAAAGCTATTGTGTAAGTTGCTCCTTTTCTGCCGGGTTTCGAACGGAGAAACGCGCAAATCCTTTTGCACGTCCAGTCGGGGCAAATATTGACTTTATAGCTATAGACGGATTAGCATTGTTCACGTGTTTCTCCGCGCAATAAATCATCGTAATAAAGACAAGTGAATACGTCCGTAACTATAAATGAAATTATNAAACTGCTAATTATAATATTTCAGATAGAAAATCCAAGTGAATTGTATTTAGAACGTAAATAAAGTGTATTACAATCAAAGGTGAATTTTCCCATAAAATTGATTCGTCCAATTAGATTTTGAAAAAATGTATGCTTTCAAAAGTAGACTTATTTATTTGGTATAGTCTATGTAATGCTTCAGCTTGTCGTTTTACTTCATAAAAATAGAAATAAAAAAATAAAGAAACAATTTCTAACGGCAGAAAACTCGCGGACGAAGCCGCGACGCGGTATTTATTTTACGCGTGTTTATTTTTTAATTCATTCGGTGTAGACGTTTCGCATAAAATTATGTAATAACTTCAACATCATACAAATAAACTTTCACTCTACATAATGCAATTTCGTAAAACTAATTTTTGAGTTCTCTTCTGTCCCCTATTCGTTATTCAAACGTAGGACTTGCGAGTGAAATGACTCACTCTCTAAGCATACCATCAAATTAAAAACATAAAAATACATAGACATGGGCATGTATCAGAACCTTATTCCATATCTAATCTGCTTGTAATCCAGTCGAATAAATATTAAGAAAAAGCTATTGTGTAAGTTGCTCCTTTTCTGCCGGGTTTCGAACGGAGAAACGCGCAAATCCTTTTGCACGTCCAGTCGGGGCAAATATTGACTTTATAGCTATAGACGGATTAGCATTGTTCACGTGTTTCTCCGCGCAATAAATCATCGTAATAAAGACAAGTGAATACGTCCGTAACTATAAATGAAATTATTTAACAAGCAATAAGTTGCGTCACCGTGATTTGTCTCATCACGTGGTCAAGTATAACGCATATCGTAAAAGATTCCGAGATTCCTCCGCTAATTACCGAGTAAAATCGTGATCCATTTCGTTTTTTAGCAATGCCATACGATCTAAAAAGAAATTTCTTGAATTAGTATGTTCTCATCATGAAGTATGTTACTTGAGTACACTCCTGGTATCACCACCGTTTAATTCTGTCCGTATATAGTTTTTAATTGAACGTTAGATTATTACAAAGTGTTTCAGATTTCGCAGTACTGACCCTACTTTATCGTGCGATCGTTATTCTAGGCACCGAGCTTTCCCAAGAAAGTTACGTTAAAAATATCCAGTCAATTATTGTTCCAAAAATCGTGCGAAAATAAACGAGAGTCGAAAGTCAATAGAAAATGGAATCGTAATAAATCACGCTTTTAAAATAAATCTCCCAGTCTTCGCAAATAACAAGCGAAGACCCGTTAATTTGAACAGAACATTTGCAAGATACTCGATACGTCACGTGATCCAGACACTTCAACGAGCTGGAAAAACAACTGGCCCGGCCACTTGTTTCGTTTACGCCAAATGGCACGTTTCATTAGGAAATATTTGTTTTCCGCGCCTTAACACTGACCGGTACAAAGGTGGTTTTCTCCGTCGATTTTTCTTAGAGTACGCTCTTAATCCTTATGGTATTATTTCGATTAATTTAAATTATAATGTAAATTAAAAATTTATATTCCAAGAATTCTATACTGAACTATAACACGTATCAAATTTACTACTTTGGTCTATCATATATTATATTTATATAAATAGAACTACACTTCAATAAATGTATGTTATATGTGTAGCTTATTTCAGTTTGAAAGTGCAATTAATTTAATTTATTCCACATAAAACCGTACAAAATTAAGAGAAATAAATTATCGCTCACGTACACCTATACAGTAATTACTGAAATAACGTGCAGAGGTACACTTATAATTTAGACACACACAAACTTAGATACTAAGATTCTTTTTAGATTGTGATCGCGTGGCTAACGATCGAGGATACTGCTTTACCGTTACATTGGCAAATTCTCGCTTAAATCTTTCTTCTTACGGTACCACTGGTTTATATGCATTTAGCAGATCGCTTGGATGACTATATTCCACCGATAAACGTCGCTGAGTCTGATGGGAAACGCTGACGCCTCCAGGATCGTTTTTATTGACAAACTACTTTTCTTCAAATAATTCATTATTCATTTATTAAATTGTAGTATTTAATGAGTTACTATTTGCCTCCATCAGTTCTAAAGTAACACATTGTCTTCGAACGTGAATTACGTTGCATTCAAAAAATTCCATTAGCTTTAGAATAACATTTCATAAAAATGTTATTGTAATTTCCGGATAATATAAACCGTCCAAAAAAGTAAAAATACGTGAGAAAGGTCAAATACGAACAGCCTTTATATATACTCGAGCAAACATATTCGTACATGTTCTTCGCACGCTTTTATGAATCGAATTGGCTACAGCTAATTTTAAATGCGGAACCAACGAACTCTGCTTCATTACATACTCTTCTATTCTTGTCTGCAATTTAATTAAATTGGTCAAATATTACATAAAAAAGGAACTCCGAAAACTTCATTACAAAATCATTAATTATCGATTTAACAATTAACTATAGCAAATGATGAGCAAGCTATGTAAAGAAAATTTTGAGATAATTGAAATTGGTAGAAATAGTGAGAAAAAGAGTACGTATCGCCTTTTCTGACCGTCTTATCTGGGTTTATAATGAAAATACGTACATCTCCAGAATATAGTGTCAACACTTAATCGTCGATGACAAAATTGCGAATTAACAGGTATGGAGAAATAAACTCGTATTCGAAGATAAACTCTTTATACTGGAGGCCTGGTTGCTGCTCATACGGTGTATGTAGGTTTATACTTTCTCATCCTTCGAACAGGCCCGGTATGGCAGTCTAAATAACCTCCGTTTTTCAGGCGCACCTTTCGGTCGTTCTAAATCCGTCGCGAACGCGTATGCAACTTTTTCTCCAATTCCTCCCCTTTTATTGGACAGATTCTTTCGGGACTTCGCTAAGCGAGATTCCGCGTGAGAGCAGCGATTTGCATGTAAGTGGCCGTGTGCTTTACAGCCGGCCGTTGAAAATAACGCTCGGATGCGGTTCTCTTCGGGTTCGTCGACCCAGCCTCTGAGAAGCATTGACGTTGCTCTGACGCAGGATGCGCAAGCTTCGCTTTCTATCCAATAGTCGCGGGAACCGGCCGGCAGATGATGCTCCGATTGACGGGCCTATTTTCGTGCTTTCTATGTAATCCATTATGGACCGGCATGGCTATGCTGCGCGTAGCGTTGCTCGAGCAGTGGCCGAAATGAGAGAGTGGCCGGATCAAAGCTATAGAAGATTGGTTCTCTCGTATTTCAAGGAGAGGTGACCCTCGAGACTCGTCGAGCGGTTTCGGGGGGCTAAGTAGACGGACTAAATGAAACGGCTGGGGTGTTTTAATTCGCTAATGTCCGTGTGGTTACTGCGAGGTATGAAGCTCGGCGACAAAGCGTAGGTGGCTACTGGACGCGCATCTCACTAGTTAAACGATCGCGGCAGTAGAATGCTTTTACGATGATGGCTTGCAGTACATTGTACGACGGTTTGCGTAGAAAACTTTTCACTCAAAATTTTGTTGCGCTCCTACTTTCATCACATTTTGAAATAAATGGTTTGTAGCTGTTAGTAGACCTTTCTAAATGCAATACGAGACTCCAGAAATTTATTTATCTTTTATTCCAAAATATACTTTTTCTTTTCTATTCTATTTATTTATTCTGTTTGTTTTGAACCAAATAGGAGAACTAAACGAAATATCGTACATACGTGAGGTATTATATGAAGTGCTGCGATGCCATTTTCGCTTGAAGATACACATGTTTGTCATAATAGCAATTGAGCTAATTAAATACCAGTTGGAAAGTAAACAACTACCAGTTCGTCTAAGCTAAAATTTATAACTGTTTTCTTCTCTCTGGTTTAGCAAACATTGCTCCCGGTCACAAGCTTTCTCAAATAACTTGTCCAAGAATTATCTTCCTCCTTGGAAAACGGATATTTATGTTTTTTTACAGAAACCGAACCTTTCTAAATATCGTATGTATACAAGCAAGTGTCATACATTCTTGGTGACCGACAAAGTTGTAAAATTATCGTCGTCGCATGCAAATCACTAAACTCGAAATGTGGTTTCGCGTGTATTACAAATTATACACGCGGTGAAACTTGTTGATGAGTTTTAAATAATCAGTTAAATTGGTTAATTGCCGAAAGTGTGTAATTTGCGATATCCACACGGGCGCAAAATCGCGAAAACAAAACCGTACCCCGGCCAATTATCTCCTCGGCGATTTTGTTCTTGTTTCATCTCTCAACCTCGCGTGTCAAATCGACTTCGATTCACGGCGATTAAACTCCGAGAAAGCTCGCGCTAAATAGCCACGTCGTAACGAGCCGAGGGACCATTACATACGAGCTTCCGATGTCAGCGATGACAGCGGTTAGCATAATCACGGACGCGTTGAAAATGCTGACGTAACGCAACCAAGCAGAAAATTAAATTAAACACTAGCGTCGAGTAACCTTTAACCGCTTTCTAACGACTATTTCTACTACCATTCTTTCTGGCATCTATTAATCTAGAAGCTTCAATTTCTGAAAAAATTTGGAAAAATTAATATCGTTACACATGACCTGCTTTAATATAGATACATAGAATAGATAATAAGGATGAACTAGAAACTAACTTTTGGAATTCAACTTCTCTTGATGTTCAGCTTCTGCGAAAATAAAATTATAACTTTAATAGCAGGTTCTCCGAACCAACATCATCCAGTCTCAAGATCTCGTTGCAAATTACTGGAAAAAGGGTAGCTCTTATCGGAAGTTCTCGTCGCAGTCAGAAATTCTCTCCGAGATATCGAGTGAGAGAAACCGACATACAGTATACGTTTCGCTTAGAAATGCGGAGAAAAGTTTTTCATTTTCATAGAAAGTATAACGTTCTAGGTTATTTCGCCTTCTGAATTTAAATTTAATTAACAAAGTCGATTTTCCACAAAATATATTAGGTATTTTTGTTTCACACGTAAAAATACATGAAACTATATTTTTCTTTTTAATATTATATATAATTACAATCAATATCTTCTCGAAATGGTACGGTAGTTTAAAATTACTAAGAGACTTTCTAAAAACCAATTTTAATTAAAGTTTGAATTATTCANAGTTTTTCATTTTCATAGAAAGTATAACGTTCTAGGTTATTTCGCCTTCTGAATTTAAATTTAATTAACAAAGTCGATTTTCCACAAAATATATTAGGTATTTTTGTTTCACACGTAAAAATACATGAAACTATATTTTTCTTTTTAATATTATATATAATTACAATCAATATTTTCTCGAAATGGTACGGTAGTTTAAAATTACTAAGAGACTTTCTAAAAACCAATTTTAATTAAAGTTTGAATTATTCACAGTTCGAACAACTGAAGAATAGAGTACTTGATGAAAATTAAAAAATTTGCANTTGCAAATTACTGGAAAAAGGGTAGCTCTTATCGGAAGTTCTCGTCGCAGTCAGAAATTCTCTCCGAGATATCGAGTGAGAGAAACCGACATACAGTATACGTTTCGCTTAGAAATGCGGAGAAAAGTTTTTCATTTTCATAGAAAGTATAACGTTCTAGGTTATTTCGCCTTCTGAATTTAAATTTAATTAACAAAGTCGATTTTCCACAAAATATATTAGGTATTTTTGTTTCACACGTAAAAATACATGAAACTATATTTTTCTTTTTAATATTATATATAATTACAATCAATATTTTCTCGAAATGGTACGGTAGTTTAAAATTACTAAGAGACTTTCTAAAAACCAATTTTAATTAAAGTTTGAATTATTCACAGTTCGAACAACTGAAGAATAGAGTACTTGATGAAAATTAAAAAATTTGCATTTTCTAGTCGTATACTCCGATCCAAAAATAGAACAACTCAAACACACGTCTCACAAAATTATTATTAACCAATATTATACCTACATATATATATAAAACTACATATTACATTATATGTATATTGTATTGCATTATCTATCCGTCCTACAACTTTTTAAGACGAACGAAAGAAAGTTAGGGAGACACATATGAACCACGAGCAAGATTTGGGCGTGTTTCAAGCAATCGATTATCCACATTGGGTGACGTTAGCTACGTGACATTTCATGTTAATACGATAATGATTGGGCTAGAGTTAGTCGACGATCAAATGATCCTCCTGCTGTCGCGTGGTCGTCCTACTGGACGACGAACCTGAACGATGACGATGGGATAATACATAGGAGTAGAAAAATATGTATATGAAGAGGATCCATGAGTGAAAGTTCGACCCTAAGAGGATTGCCTTGGCCAATCACGGAAGATCGGTCCGGTAGATAAAACTTCGACCATATTCCTACCGCGTAGGAGTTTTCAGTTTCAGTGACTCTCAGCCCAAAGATTTCAACGTGCCAATTGCAAAGTTCTAAAGATACTTGTTAACACGCATTTAAATTACATTATTAAAAGTGAACATAAAACATTGCACAAATGATAAAAATCTGTGTTTAGCTGTTTATGTGTGCCGTCAATCGTTCTATTTTGTAACGAACAGGTATTCCAGAGATTAAGCAAACATCTCGTCCGAAGAAATCCATTAAAAATAGTGACAGCTCAAAAATAATTTCTCGCAGGGATTATATCCTATCCTCCTTTCAAAAGTGAACGCCGGTGTGTAATAATTTTCGACGATACGAAATGTCATTGCGCCCGGTCGAAACCGCTTTCGAGACGCGCGCGTTTGTATTCCCGACGTTCTGTCTAATCAATTAATTTTCTAATTAAACGTCTCTCACTGGTACGCCTCGAGCACAGACTTTCCTCGCGCTCGCGTGTAATTAGAAATAATGAATTAGAAAAAAGCCGGGACGGAGCCGGCTCGCGAAACACGCTTTTCAAAGGTTCACTTTCGCCGCGGCAGAACAGACCGCGGTGGCTCCGATATCACCTCGATGAAATTAATTTCTTGCGTCCCTCAATCGCGCTGCTAATTACTGTCTCGCGTGCGAATTTATCATTTTTATCCACGCCGTTATTACTTTGCAATAATTAATGCGATTAACTTTGTTCTTGTCCGCGGACATCATTATTTCAACGACGCCCGTTGTGTTCCTCGCAACCGCGTACTGCGTATATACGTCGTGGGAAACATTTTTCTTTTGCTGAAGTTTCATAACATGTTGCAACACAATCAATTAAAATTCTGCGCTTACGCGATATTCTGTTTTACGCTTGGAAACTGGAGTAATTTATATTATTACGTTAAGATCGCGTGGTACCAGACTGTCTATAATATTTGAGGTAGATAAGACAATATGGTAAAGCAATAAAAAGTTAGTTTGAGAAAGTTGAATATGGTTAACTGACTTAAAGTGAGAATTTCATTAGCATCGTGCACCATATATCCGTCTACGATACGACGGCGGTTGTCTCTTTAAATTCA
>SMSR01015892.1:216677-245313 GCA_019453355.1 Ceratina japonica | reverse complement strand
TATATGAAGAGGATCCATGAGTGAAAGTTCGACCCTAAGAGGATTGCCTTGGCCAATCACGGAAGATCGGTCCGGTAGATAAAACTTCGACCATATTCCTACCGCGTAGGAGTTTTCAGTTTCAGTGACTCTCAGCCCAAAGATTTCAACGTGCCAATTGCAAAGTTCTAAAGATACTTGTTAACACGCATTTAAATTACATTATTAAAAGTGAACATAAAACATTGCACAAATGATAAAAATCTGTGTTTAGCTGTTTATGTGTGCCGTCAATCGTTCTATTTTGTAACGAACAGGTATTCCAGAGATTAAGCAAACATCTCGTCCGAAGAAATCCATTAAAAATAGTGACAGCTCAAAAATAATTTCTCGCAGGGATTATATCCTATCCTCCTTTCAAAAGTGAACGCCGGTGTGTAATAATTTTCGACGATACGAAATGTCATTGCGCCCGGTCGAAACCGCTTTCGAGACGCGCGCGTTTGTATTCCCGACGTTCTGTCTAATCAATTAATTTTCTAATTAAACGTCTCTCACTGGTACGCCTCGAGCACAGACTTTCCTCGCGCTCGCGTGTAATTAGAAATAATGAATTAGAAAAAAGCCGGGACGGAGCCGGCTCGCGAAACACGCTTTTCAAAGGTTCACTTTCGCCGCGGCAGAACAGACCGCGGTGGCTCCGATATCACCTCGATGAAATTAATTTCTTGCGTCCCTCAATCGCGCTGCTAATTACTGTCTCGCGTGCGAATTTATCATTTTTATCCACGCCGTTATTACTTTGCAATAATTAATGCGATTAACTTTGTTCTTGTCCGCGGACATCATTATTTCAACGACGCCCGTTGTGTTCCTCGCAACCGCGTACTGCGTATATACGTCGTGGGAAACATTTTTCTTTTGCTGAAGTTTCATAACATGTTGCAACACAATCAATTAAAATTCTGCGCTTACGCGATATTCTGTTTTACGCTTGGAAACTGGAGTAATTTATATTATTACGTTAAGATCGCGTGGTACCAGACTGTCTATAATATTTGAGGTAGATAAGACAATATGGTAAAGCAATAAAAAGTTAGTTTGAGAAAGTTGAATATGGTTAACTGACTTAAAGTGAGAATTTCATTAGCATCGTGCACCATATATCCGTCTACGATACGACGGCGGTTGTCTCTTTAAATTCATCTTTAGTAGACAACCACGGAAAGAAAATTCGCGGAAAGGTTTCGTTTTCCCCGAAGAATAAAATAACTCTCCCGTGCGGTTATAAATTCACTCGGACAATGATACAATTTTATCTGGCGATTCTCCCTACCAATGAGACAACGTTCTTAATTTCTTCTGCTGTCGCTGAAGTCGAAACAATTCCAAGATTTCTAACCATGTAACTAACGCGAATCGTATTCAAATGAATGTAAAGTAATGTGGCGTGTTGTTCAATTAAAGTTGCACGTTCCAATTCGTAAAACACGCGCGTACAGTCGAATCGGAGTCGTATAATCTTTTACAATTACCGGGTTTAATTATGTATCGAAACTTGATTTAAATTCGTCCGTGAATTCCGTTACCGACAAATTCTATCGGCTCGCGATCAATGGGCCATGGACACACGATACTTACAGTATTATGTAGGCGCATCGTTCGCGCAGGAATGATAAATGACACGACAGGCTACGTTACAAAATGATGTATCAGGTCACGAGCCGAGCGAGTGAGTAAAGGGCAATATAGTCGAGCAAATTGCTTCGCAGCAGAGGAAGAGGACTCAGTTACAGTTTACTACATTTTAAACATGTTCCCACCTCCGCTGCTCGTGTTATACTTGACACTGCATTTTACTATGTACGATTCTGCTGCTAAAAAGGAATAAGTATTGGTTTGTGGAGATATTTTCTTCGTATTTCCCTCGTATCTCTTTCGTTCACTTTGAATGGAATGAAGTTAATTTCAACAAAGGCGTACTTATCGCAGTTCTTCGTTCAAGAATTCCAGAAATTTTACAGTGATGGTGTAATAACTCTACAAAATGAGTGAAGATACAATCAAAGATAAAATCGAACAAGATGGAACATATTTGGTTTAACTAAATATATAGTTGTAAGAGATATAAAAACATTATTTAAATTTCATTATAAAGTATGATGAACCTTTTTTCTTAAACTATTTTTATGATCTCAATTTAAACGAATATGCTTTCCCATTTCAAACTAGTGAATTAAAACACGGACTGTTCAGAGAATAACATTTGCATTTAGGCTTTTAATAAGTGCGTACGATTGAAATCTTGTGCTCACGGTCATGCGATGTGCTTTCATTAATTTGAAAGTTATTATTGCTGAATTTTTAAGGTTGCTTCAATTGTTAGTTTGAAAGCGTTTCAATTTAGTTTTAAGCATAAAAATCATTTGTTGGATGCCATCAAAATAATTGATGTTTATATTGCAAAAAACTTGTTTTACGTGCACCTAACTGATCGGACTTTTCCCAAGTACATGTCACCTTAGTATACGTGCGATGTGCGCATGGGATCAAATTCCAATGAGTTAGAAGTACATTTGTCATTAGATGCAAATTAATGACAAAACAAGAAATATAAGTTACTAAACCTGGCCGGTTTGATGTCATATATTCGCAAATGCGTAAATTTCGTTATCTCTCCAAGTGACTAACTTACTCAATATTTGCGTTGACTCGAGTACGTGAAGTTTTACCAACTTCTGGTTATCATTTCCACGTGCGGTTTAAACTCAACGACTTAAAAGTAACCTTATCAGATTTTCTAGGAAGTAATTTTTAATTCAAAGATTCGACGAAAAAATGAGCTTAGCATTATATAATCCTACGTGCGAATTCGCAAAACCTGTTAATTTTATGCAATTAACTTGTCAAGCATTCTACATCTAAATTTTTTTCTCTGGAAGGAATGAATTTACATACATGCCTTGCAAGCTAATAATTTTATACAGTAACATAAGAAGTTTCCTAATTTACCAATAATATTTAAACACAAATATTCTGCAGAAGAATAAGAATAGAGGTAAATTAAAAGAAATGCATCGCTCCTTTTAAGAACATCTCTTTCTCGCATTCACAAGTTAGCCTTGGGAGATCGACTTGCTGTCATTTCGTAAACATTATCACATCCGCATTAACTAAATTTTAGGCCCCTGGCTTGCATTTGTGGCGTCCGAGATAAATCCGCGCTTAAACAGCCCACCCCTTTTCTGTTCCCGCGGGCGGAGGACATAGCGGCCGCTCCGGCTCGACTATGATACCCCCGGGAGAATTTAGGAAGGGCGTCGGGCATAAAATTCGATAGTATACGCGTGTTCCGAGGCCTTAGGTCTGTCGAGAGGAATCCGGGGGCACGACGGAGGAAGCTCCTCCATTTTACAGATCGTCGAACTCCCATGCGGCTGGATAAAGGTCCCTGCGATGGAATTCGGATGTTCTAGAGGGTCCGGTTGTTATTCTACCTGCGTGCCGTGCAAGGTCGTCCAAATAAGGATCCGAGTCTAAACGTACGTGCCGCGAGAAACGTAGGACACAAAGGACCTGTTCGCAGCCCTTGATTTCTTTCGGTAGGCGACGCCTCCAGCTTGATAATCGCTGTAGTTATGATCGATAAATCAATTTCGGATATTCATGACTGTTGTCTCAAATGCATCGTATATGAAGTGTGGAATTCAACGAAGAGAATCGTTTCGGAGTGTAATATTAATAATCGGTATTCATCAGTATGCTAATAAAGAATTTCTGGTAAGGCTTATCGTGCGAGTCCTTCATTAAAGCTTGAAGTACAATCAGCCATGCATTAAACGCTAATTACGTAGCGGTTTTCAAAGTGGGAACACGCGCGAAAGAGCGAGCATAATGATTTCACGGGGAAGGAACAATGTTCACGCTTCCATTCTCAAACACAGGCGAAGGAACGGAGAGGAAGCCGCAAGGAGAACGCAAGAGAATACGTACCTACAATACTTAATGAAAGAACGTTGGCCGAATGTAGGGCAGAAGGCGCGTGCTTCGCTGATGGATGTAACCTTAATCGATCGAAAGTCCGCAGTGTAAGCTGTCCGCTCAGTAAACTAATATCCGAATGATCCAGTGACCGTCCCACGATATACCTACATCATACATATACCTCCAGCTTTGTTACCGTGTCACGCATATATGGGTCACGTTCTCGTCTCGCCCGGATCTCATCGTTTCTATTCTCTGGACCGAGAATCTAGATATAAACTTGTTCTGATATTCCCTGCGACGCGACCCCTATCTTGCCGATTTCTAAATTGCACCTGGTTACCCTTTTCTACGATTTCCTTTACCATAAGTATCAGTCTCTTTATCTTATTTTCGTTTCATTCTACTTTTCTTCATCGAAGAGAACGAGAGATGGAGGAGGAGGAGAAAAGGAATGAAACTGGTGCGTCTCAGCTGCCATTTCAGAGAATTCAGGTGATATTAATGCCCAACGACGGAGGCGCGCCGATGCGTGTCGCTCGAAATTATTCACTGGCCACTTCTAATGCGAATCCTGTGAATAATGTGCCACGTCTAGCTGTTTATCGCTTAATGTTCCGTCATTCGGGGCGACATGACCAACGCATACGGCGTACACGATTTTAGACGCGGATAATTCACCGGATTCTCAGTTTCTCTGTTTTTGTACAATCGTCGCACGTTTCCTCGCCAGGCTTTTGGAGTTCCCTTAAATAGTAACATATGAACGTACACAACTAGCGCAGTTGTAGAAGAACGGTTTCATAAACTGATGCACGATTATATGGACTAAATCAACTTTCCTTAAACTACATGGTATATGTGCCATTAATGGTACACAGAAGTTTATGTACCTGTGTATGTAACCTATACAAATGGTCATGCATATACATGTACCTCAGTTATATCTATATACAACAGTATTCGTTGCTATGTCAACGAGAATGGTGTCACATTTCCGTCCTCTGTTCGATAAATTTTTATTTTTTTATTATATTTTAATCAATAACTTTCTTTAAAGTCCATGAATGATGATTACTTTTTTAGAAACTTGTTCATAAAACCCTGACGACTCGATATGAATTTTTTTCAAGAGTTTTTTATCGTTTTTTCTGGGTTATTTTCGAGATTGAATTAAAATTTTGTGTGTGTTTTTGCTGGTTACCATAAGAGTACATGCAAATTTTAAAACACTATAATTTTTCAGAAAACCCATGAATTAATTAAAAATTTTACAGGTAGTTTTTAATAATAATAGGAATCTATAATAACAAATTCAACATGCTAGTATCGTTTAAGTATATCGCCCATATATCCGTCACATTCTTCATGTAACTTACCAAACAAACACTCTTACCATCACCGTTTGTTTCAATCACACAAGTCGACTCGTATCGTCAATCGGTGACTCATATTGTTCGTTCACTTTATACAACGACGTCTACGCAATAAAGTATCACGGTTCATTCATCCGGCTTTCCAGAGATGAATACACCTCAAATAGGGTTCGGACACAGACTGTGAGGGAAGCAACGAGTGGCAATAAGAATACATTCGCACTACGACCAATCCCTCCCTAAGATCGCTGTCTCATGAACTTTCTGTATTACGAGATTTTCTGAAACGTTTGCGATAACTGTACTTCCTTCGCATTTGTATGTGCACGAGGTCCCGTTACACGAAGTGCAAGTATAGCGAATAGTGAGCCGCGACACGTAACTAACCCCGGCTTAAGTAAGAGACCAAAGCGAGCCGCGCCGCAACTACCTCCGTTCACGCTGAAAATTCATCAGCTGATAACGGCTATTTATCCAGCCGTCGGGAAACAACCGCCGCGTACTTCCAGAAGACATTAGATATCCGTAGATCGCGATCTCTTTCGCGAATTTCTTCTCGTACTACGTTACCCCTTAGTGCGTAGCCGCGCCGGATTCTGAGTAATAGTTTTCCTCAAAAACGACTGTGATGCCCGTTGTGAGAATGAAAACCGGTTAGAACCGATGAAATTTTTTGTGAAATTTTTTGAATTACAGGTAACATCCGTTAGTTTCATATGTTTAAAGAAACATCCTTCACAGTGTGTTCCGCAGAAAATGTTTTTATTAATATTTAAAAAACTAATAAGTTCTCTCTCTTTCGTGATGGAAATTTTATATTCAGTCGTCACCTTTCGCCACAAAACTTCATTTAATTTTGACGTGTAGATTAAACCGTAGTATAGCGAAATGAACTTTGTAAAAGGAGATAAAAAGTCTTATTAAAAAGGGTTTCGACAGGAGGTTCATCCAGTAATTAAGGAGTCGAATAAGATCTGCCTGTCACTTACGTAACTCGAAAACACGGACACGTTGGCAAATTCTTCGCGTACGATACCACGTGTTGTTTGTTCGTTCGCACGCAATCTCGGTCCTCGATTCCGCATCGTACGTGTGGAGGGAACAACGCGTTCATTGTGCGTTCCAGTCAAGACTTGAGAGAAAGAGCGAGCGAAAGAAACTTCTCTGCTGGCGAGAGACCACTCCGGGAGATTGAAGGCGCACGAATAAAGGGCGGCACGGCGAATCGGAATGCCGATTTTTAGCGGTCCCCTCCGGTGTTCCGCGACCGAATGCCAGCCGTCCTTCCAGACGGCCTCTGAAAAGCCCCGACGCATGATAAATGGAGCTCGATAGCCCGTAATAAAGCATCGAAACGAGTCGGCGAACCAGTCGAACGCGTGCTCGTTACACGCTTCGAAACTTCTCGTTGTTTTCGTTGTGTACACGAAAAATTGTTCACCAATGGTCAAAAGCTTGACACACCGTACACCCTCCGTTCTTTAAAAAAGTGAATGAGTTTTAATGATAATTAATTTAGAATGGGAATAAAATTATTTCTACTGAATATATGCACTAAGTATAATAAATTAACATGATTGTACAAGGAAACTATTTTCCTTCTAACATGCTTAAACGAATTTGATCTTACAATTAGTAATGCAATTCTATATGCAATAACTGTTCAAACCTACATATCAATTTACTGCTCAATATATTCAGTATACTATTATATTTCAAAAGTGATTTATTAGCGAGACATAAATCATGTGTTTCAATATATAACGCAGTAGATTAACAATAAGTAAAGATCGCGTTTATCAAATTATATCATATTTGACTATTTTAGCGATTTTTCTAATTTGTGTGCGATAAAAGCTTTGAATAGAATTTAAGGGCCTAGACTAGTCACGTTATTATCTTAGTTGGTTCTTTAAAATACCATAGCAATGGATATGATAATATCTGATTAATATGCTTTTGTTTTTATTCGTGGTGAGCTGAAAACGTTACCTAGTGCAATGATTCATTAGAACGGAACGCGAACGATGCAATTATTCAGCGTCATATATTAGACAACGTTTTAGTTATGGTGCATAGAATCGTTTACTCTGCACGGGCAACAACGAAGAAACTCTAGGTATCGTTGATTCATTTACTACAATCACTTTTTCTATGGTCAGCGGAAGTGATGCTTTTAATTTTCATACTAATCGAGCTAGAACAAATACGTATGTATATTAAATGTTACTAAATTCTTTTGGAATGAGAACTCCCATGGAATGCATGCGGATGGGAGCAGATCGTGTGTTCCTTGACATAATTTCTTCGAACAGCTGCATTACGTATTACGCAAGGAAATTGTATCCTGTGCCAATATAAAATTTTAATAACGTTTCCTAAAAATGGAGATAACGTTTCATTCCATTCTTCAAACCATTTAATGAGAAAGAAATTCTGATAAAACATTGCGGTAATGAAACACGAGATTTATTTGTAATCCTCTTTCGCGTAATGAAAGGAGAACTTTTATTCATATTCGTTTATTATAAAGCATGAATTCCGTGAAAATTTTAACAAAGCAATATTAAATTAGACAGATATAAAACGAAACAAAGCAATGATGAATAATTAATACCAAATAATTATGTAAAGCAAACAAAGGAAACATATTTTTATTTAATTTAATGCAGATCCGTATCAAGTGCAGCCTTAATCTCAGTGTAGTATCGGAACAATTAAAGTCATTCTCGACGAGGAGGAAAGACCGAGCGTAAGGTCCTCATCTTCCACGCTGGGCACAGTCTCAAAAGGGGGGCGAAAAGCCCTTGTGCGAGAGACGCAAGAGCAGCTAAGCAGACGGGAACAAAGGAGAGGTACCCACTCTTTTTCCATCAAAGTCCAATTACCACGATAGAACGGAAGGGTCCGTTAAATCTGGTGCTCGCGCAACCCTGTGCACCCCTGTGCACCCCTGTTTCACTAATTTCGTGATGGGGCGTAAGCCACTGGCTCGGATTGATCTGCACCGAGAGTTTTCTCGTGTTTCTCTGAGTCTTCTTGAATAACTTGTCCTGCAAAACATTCTTCTAACGTAGATTCAACGATTTTTCTCATATTCATAAAGAGTCGAGTTCCAAGAGTTGTACACATGTCATACGTCGAGTAGGACGTTAGGGATGTTAGAATTTTTACTATATCATACTTATTCATTAATGGTGAAACACATTATAATTATGCATACCCTTACTTATGAAATAATCTAATAACTTTTTTTAGTATATGTATATTGTATTATAAATTCTGTTTTCATCATCGAAATTAATGGTAGTTAATTGGAAGTATGTCAAAAATTTGTTAAAAAAAGTTCGACTGACTTGATCTTTCTCTTCATTCTGAAACACCTCTATTAAATTAGAGTACCGTTCGTCCTACAAAACGTCAAATCCCGTTCGTTCCCGATTCCGGTGCAGCACAGGCGCTCCCTGCCGATCATCTCCGAGGCTTGACAATATAATTTCGTAATTGGTTCGTCAACCAATTATCTGTATCTCGCAGTCTTAGTTCATTATTAAGCGAGGATGAGCGAGCCAAAGGTTGACCCGTGTGCCCAACAGGTGAATCTTTCATTAGCGTGCTCGTGGTTCCATGTGAAATCTCGATGGTACCGGTCTCACTTTCCAAGTTCCTCCTCGTCAGCCTTCCTCTGTCTTCCGCTATGATCACCATAATCACGCAGATTATAGGTCCATTTAAACTAATTGTACGTTCGTAACGCGAATCCGATCGACCACCATGCATCAGCCGTGCTTCCTCTTGCATTAATTTGATCAGTTCGCTGCAGCAGTGATGCGATGGGATAAGTCATCGACCGGCCGGAATGCCGCCGATACTTCGCTACCACGCGTTTATCCTCCTCGCAGAGGTGACCGAGAAGGGCCTAGCGTCTTTATGGCATAATTAAATAAACCTTGGATACACACAGTCATACTGTACACGAATTCCGAGAATTCTCCGCGGTTATCGAGATTCATTTCGACGAGATCTCGAATCGCACTAGCATCGAGCGACCGCGGAATGTTCGTCGAAGTCGATGGAAATGTTATCGACGAGGATTAGTCCTGCTTTTCTTTATCAATCTAAGATCGTGATTTTCTCTACGAATGTTAGTTTTAATAAGCCAGTTGCAGATTTTAGTAGTCCCTTAATCTAACAATTTACCAGTTGAACGGACTTTTATTTTATCAGAAAAATATCTAATATAAGTAGGATATAAATTTTGCAATAAACTGTTCAAGAATAAATAGAGCAAATGTATCACTTATAGTCACTGTGCTATTTCTCGTCAGTATTTCAGTTATTTCGATGTATTAAGTATCCTCTTTTCATCATAGTGACTGTACATATGTGCAAATGCGTGGTACATTAGTCCATTTGTAAATAGTACGGAAATCCTTAAAGTGGCCACATATGGTACATCTATCCTACAGTGTATAAAAATATTGCCAGCTATTAGGTAACTATTTCCCAAAGCTTGACGTATCTAAAACTGTATTTTGGGAACCGAATAATCGCGTTCCTTTCACGGGCATGCTCGCAGCGGCACGAGAACGAGGTGGTTGTGCAATTTAATACGAGACCGTTCTCCTTTTTCCGAATTTATACGATCTCGCAGGCTTATCAGTCGCTGTGCGGCGGAGTAGTAACTTGCTATCACGCGACGTATAATCGAGCGCACCGGTTACGTCCCAGTAGCACGCGCCGCGCCGCGTCAGTAATTGCACAATTTTACTTGAATAATTTGCACGAGTCAATGGCACATTGCTGTGCAACCGCGGAATGCCGTCGGCGATTGTAACGTAATCCAGTGTCGTCTATCAGTCTGCGTATCAAAGACACGTCCGTCTCAACGCTTATGCTTATTNGCACAATTTTACTTGAATAATTTGCACGAGTCAATGGCACATTGCTGTGTAACCGCGGAATGCCGTCGGCGATTGTAACGTAATCCAGTGTCGTCTATCAGTCTGCGTATCAAAGACACGTCCGTCTCAACGCTTATGCTTACTACGTACAGTAGGTATCTACGTGTGCTCGTGCAATGGGCAATGGTCATATGCAGTATTTCCATCATTTCCTCTCGTACAGCCTTCACATTTGCTGGTGTCATTTATTGACAGATCGTAGGTTAGAACGTCAATTACATAAACGGAAGTGAGAATTTGACAACTTATGAGAAAAATGTATATGGCAACATTTTCAGTNAACGGAAGTGAGAATTTGACAACTTATGAGAAAAATGTATATGGCAACAGTTTCATTTACTTTTAATAAATCAGTTTTATCTAATTGTGATGTCGTTGAAATAATTGAAACGGGTCATAGAATTATATATGCAGTTTTTATAAACAATTCAATTATAGTACTTTTTTCCATTTTCTGACCTATGTAATTACCGCGAATTTTATCCTAACATGCTTCTNTACTTTTAATAAATCAGTTTTATCTAATTGTGATGTCGTTGAAATAATTGAAACGGGTCATAGAATTATATATGCAGTTTTTATAAACAATTCAATTATAGTACTTTTTTCCATTTTCTGACCTATGTAATTACTGCGAATTTTATCCTAACATGCTTTTCGTCGTGCTAAAGCGATACTTCATTTCCGCTCATTGCTTGGCCAGGCTCCCGGGAGAGAGTCCTTGGAGATCTAGGCTCTTCTAGCAAGAGAGACAGATCTCAGGAATAAAATTGTCCGACGATCGTGCGTGGGTACGATATACTTCCATACATATGTACCCTTTCGAAACGATAAATCAAAGGAAATCGTATATCATACGTCGCGACGCGAACCAGTTCGAAAGTCGTCTCGCTGTTGCGCGGCGCGGAGCGTAGAAAATGCGGTGCCTCTCGATATGCTCATATGGACAGCGTTCCTCAAATATCCACAGAAAAAATCTCGCTCTTCTACTTAACTGTCGATGTTAACTGAATTTTTGACTTCCTCGAGCTCGATGATATTAAACGACGAAGAAATCGATGTTACGAATAGAAAGTTGTCGCATGAGTGCGCCATTGGAAGCGGTTGTAAAATGTCGTTAATTGCTTGTAAATGAAATTTACTCGACGTGATATATTGCTAGTCGCATCTGATATACGCTATAAATAGCGTGTGCTTCCTGCATTATGATATTATTATTTAAATTCACTAATTGTCGCTGGGACTCCCTTGGAAGCACCAGTACGTGATTCTTTACTCTACCAGTTGTACTTAATTTATATTATTGGAACTCCGATTTAACGAAGAGAATCTCGATTTGGATTTTTAGATCTACAATATAGTTATATAACATAATTATTACAGTCCCGGCCAATGGGGAAATTAATGCACGACGGATTAGACAAATCTCCGAATATATTCATTCGTCCGGCGCTATTCACTCGGGACACTGAAGCAAATCAGGCATAACTGCAACGGAAGATGTGTGTCACTAGTGTCTATGTCGTCTAACGGCATTTCGTCCTCGAGGCCACTTATATAAATAGTAATATTCTATGCATCACGATGCATCGCATTGCACATATGCGTCCTCATGCATAAATATCATCCGTGTGCCGCGTGACGTGTACGACGCGGTCAAACCAGAAACGACGTGTGTTCGCCACGTGTTGCGCATCTTCCACGCGATTCCCGTCAGGATCAGTCTAGGTTGTGGATCCTGAGCCCGAAATTCGATGCTGCTAAGCCGAGTCTTCTATGCCTCGGTGACTTCGCACGTACAAACTTGGGCCGATCAATCAATGAGGAATCAGGAACATGGCGTGACGGCTCAAACTACGCCGAGCAATTTCCGCTATTCCCTGTCCCGGTCGGCTTCCATCGGTGTAATTGTCGACGTGACATAAATTCTTAGGTCGTGTCTCAGGTAATTCTATTGTACTGAAATTGGCCACTCATTGGCGTGCACGCTTGCAGAATTTTTATTTTATACCATTTTTAGAGCAACGCCTTGCTTCTACAGCTCTAATAACTTGATTTATTTAACAGACTGAACGGAGAACGTATGAATCTTAATATCGTGGTTGATATGTTATTCGACATTTCATACTTCATTCTAAATTCGCAGATTGTCTAATAATTTTGCAAAGTCTTATTAAAGTCTCTATTCGTTGGTTGATATACTAGTCCTGTAAATTAACAGCGATTTTGCAACCCAAAGCAAACGACTTGAACGCTTATCTTGATGTACATATTAGGAAAGTTCGTTGTTGTTTGAAATACACAGGCTTCTGGCTTCCAAATAGCCTCAAGTGTTTAGTCAGTTATTCGATGTTTTGCAATCAAGAAGATCAAAGAAGAAATACATGCATGTACATCATTTTATATATTTATGTTATTTTATTCACATTATGTACAATTTCCTAGAAAAAACCAATATTTGAGACTATTTAAGTGAACAGTACTGTATTATCAGTATTCGTTTCGACTGATTTTCACAATGATAATAATCTGCGGGCAGGAACTTACAGAAGAGCGTAATTCCCCAAGCAAGGATCGTCGCTTTATCCAATCTTATACTCGCCGCAATATATCTTGAGGCCCGGTGCAACGAACCATTTTCTGCCTGTCCGAATCGATTTCTAAATTGATGTATTTCTCCGGCTTCGTCGCGGCCGCGAGCGCAATATTGCCGCTGGTGGCGCGGATATTTAAAGATTAATTTTCCTCTGTAACGCCGCCCGATAATTGGAATCGTGATATATTGCCTCGTGAAATTATTGTCGCGCTTGTCGCGGTCGTTTAGCAAAGTTGACAACGGCCAACACAGGGGTTAAGTGTTGTTGACTCCTCGGTTGTCCGTAGAAATTAATAGTCAGCCGATTCACTTCCCTTTCCTCTGTTGAACGAGTTGCGATTGCTTTTACGATTGCGCGAGAAAACGTTTCGGCGCTGTCGCGACACATTCTTGCGATCATCGATCAATCACTAGATAGTTGCAACGCGCAAACCATACGAGTATTATTAGTAGTCTGTTGTCAATGGATCATTTCGATAATAAAGTATTTCATGTTCGAGACGATGGGAAAACAATGTTTACTAGGTCCTACCCTTTCATATTTTTAGTACAGTGGGATTCTAGAGGCGCTTTGAAAATTTGCTTTTGGTTTACTGTAGACGCAATTCTGATCGATTGCAACAAACTTTACCTGGATTATCCTGTTCTTAGCGTAAGTTACCGTTGAACTAATGTGTCACGTGCGGTACCTACATATACATATGTATATCAAATCCTACCGTAGGTAGGAAGTGACCCGTAAGGTAAAATATTATTATAAACGACAAAGGTACAATATTAACAGAGTAAACCTACCACTACCGATTAAACTTTTTTACGATTAACTTCTGTGCATTTTTATTTGTCTCTTCAACTTTGTAATGGAAACTATATAAAAATAAATGTGTTTTACCATTTTATGTCATTTATTAATTCTTTCAGTAACAAATTGACTGTTATTTACATTCGAAAACAGTAATTTTTTTAAGGACGATCATTTTAATCGAGCACAATGGGAACAGGTATACTCGAAACGTCGGTAGATTTAGTGTTAAAGTTCGAAAGCAATTGAGGAAATCAATTCGTGTCTAAAGTAAATAGGTTATTCTATAATTATTAATTAATACGAATATAAAACGTCTCTTATAATCGCCGTATGCCGTAGTAAGATATATTTAAATATTGAAAAGTTGTCGATGCAAAACATCAAGAGAGTAAAAATTCATGAAGTCGTTAAAACTTGAAATATTCGTGCATCTATGAATACAAATAATGCCACGAGAAGAATATTTGAATATTTAAAATCGAAAAAATGCAGATTTCGTAGCGTAACATCGACCTTTACAAATAAATAACAGTATTTTCATAGGACTGATCTTTAAAAAGTAGGATGACAATTTTAATTACTTTCAGTATATCCACATATATATGTATGTTTTAGAAATTAATATATGCCTGGAAAAGAATGTTTTCAATGATATTCTCACGTCTGGCAAAGACAACGTCGACGACTAGTGTAGCACACGATTGCAACTCGAACAGACGGGAATGCGAGGGACACTTGTTACGGGAGAAGTATTTTCGCTTCGCATAAATTACGTCCTTTATGCATATTTACCCGAAGACACGGAAGACTTAACGGGTTCCCCAACACGACCACTTGGCGTCTCGTCATTTCTTGACGGGTTTTCACAGAGAACACAAGTAGTCAGAATGAGAATCCCGTTTTGATCTCCTGTTTTCTTCCCAGTTTCTCACCTCGCTTTGCAGAAGCTACACGTGTTGACAATCACATTTCTCGATATTCTTTCTGTCCATTCCCTGCACCTAACGGTACAATTGTCACGTAAAGTATGCGTATTTTATTCATGCATCGAAGTAAACGTCTAATTTGCACACACTGAGTCTCCCTGTCTTACCAGGAGCAGGATGCACATGCGGTTAGGACACATATACTATAACGAAAATGAACATCAATAAATATAAATTTACATAGACAATTTAATACTGTTTTTCTACATGGCTATTATTTTGCATCGATATTTTTATTTTTATCTAGTCATTGAAATAGAATGCGTACTATGCGTATAAATCATAAAACAATTTCAGTAAATATCGAATTTCCTATGTCTGTCATGTGGAGAATCAAAGAATATAGCTTTAAACTTCAATCCTTCAACCATCAATCCTTTTACATGTGGACAAACACGTAATCGAATGAAATAGTGATCCTCCAAGGAATGACTGGTCACCTCAATGATGATTTCTGATTAGCTGCGAAAAGTGCTCCTAAACCGGAAACAGCGATAAAGCGAAAGTGTAAATGTATTGCTATTTGTCGTCAGGATTCGATCATTATACAAAACTCGCGGAATAAATATTTATAAAAAATATAATTTAGCATTATTTTATTATTATGGATATATATATTCTTAAAAGAACATTCAAAATTCTAATTTTTATTTCACTGACGTACTGTCAACGAATACAGTTCATGTTCAACTTCCGGTTTGAGCAGATTTTTATGTAGGCATCCAGTCCCTCCCTGGAGAGTCACTACCATGAAATACATGGGAATTATTTCCACCATGTTTCTCTCAAATTCACTGGGGAAATATTAAAAGTGCTACGAATCGCGCTATACGTGTAAACTTAATTCAAATAACGAATACCTGGTTCTATGTTTGCGTCACGCGATTCTAACGAGCCTCAATGTCGCTGGTGTCGTTAATTGTTAGGAAAACATATAAACGACCCACATGTTCTGAAAGAATTCAATGCGAGTTTGCATAACGAGTTTCTTACAAGTCATTGACGTTCAGGTTGGCTTGAATTATTTTTTACTGTATATGTTTCTACTTTAGAAACTAGAATTTACTTAATTATATCCGATTCACGAAATTTTCTAACATGTCGTGGATCAAAGTAATCCCAATTGTACGTACCAATAAATCGAGTTTATATAAACACATATGTTTAAAGTTTCATTAAGGTAGTAGTCATGCTGTAATGCAATCTAAAAGCTCCTGCGTATAGATACGCACATTTCACGTACATTTCTTACTTAACGAAAAGCAACATTAAGCATTTTCACTGATCAACAATTGATTTCAAGGATAGTTAATACGTAATTTGTATCTCTAAAGTCGGTTTAATATTGGTTAACATTGTTCTTTTTTACCGGGGCTCATTATTGTTACTCCGCACCAAAGGTATGGTAATCGGTGCGGAGCGGGTTTCATAGATTAAACAAGGAACCGTTTTCTTACGAGGAACTCGCTTTCCATCGTCCAATTACGGATTTCGCAATTGAAATGTTCCTGGGATGAATACGATTAAAATAACATACCGGAACGAGACGTACGAGTATGTTTAAATGGGGACATTATCACGCTCTCTATAGATTGGCAAAGACCGTGTATAAATGGAATTACGGTATCTCTGGATGCGGCTGACGGTTGCATGGATAATGGACGATCGTATATTACCGTGCGTAAATAAACGTATCGGGGGGAATGACGCTTTACACTTCACCGTTCACCAGCCTCGTGAAACGCTTTCGCTTTTAGGCGACAGAAATCTCATCGGTTCACCCTGTTTCGTGGAGAATCCAGTTTCACAGTAGTTATAAACAGGGACTGCGGTAGACTTTTAACATATATTTTTACTGTATATTTATTGTATTTTTTTTTGTAACTTTTTATATAAAGTAATATGCACAAGAGATAGTATACTTTGTTCATCCATTTTCAAATGTACGTTTGCAATTGTATATACTCGGATCATAATATGCAGGTACACGTTTCTATTTTGATCGATCGTAACTGCATTGCATCCTTGAGAAGATTGCAGCGAACATCCAACACATCGTAAAGTATTTTGATTGCTTAATCCTTAATTGGCAAGAAGCAGTTGCGACCACTGCGCTTTCCTATCTGCTTGAAAATCTTTACCTGCACAGACGCGCTCGAAAATGCTTCGTCAACGTATGTATATATGTATATATGCATGTGTAACTGAAAACTCACAGTTCTCTCCGATGTACCTCTCTTTAATCAAGGTCTTCGCAGTGATCGAGTAAATTATTAAGCGTCTAGAGACTTCCGTTAGTTTCGTTATTCCATTGGACACTTCTTCCATACGAATAGAATAAAATAACGTAAAAGCAAATAGAAATGTAATAAAGAAAATTCTCCATGTACTATCCGTGTAAAGGTGAATAGAGAGCAATGATAAATTTTATATATTTTCGTGTTATACATATACATTTAGGATTGAATAATTTTTCCAAAATCGGGCTGAACGATCTGAAGATGAAATATTAATTAATGAAAATTTGAACAACATGATTAATATATCATGAAAATTCAAAGAACGTTGGCAGCTCAAGAACAGTCAAAATATTTTGTTTATTCAGTACAAGCCTAGATAAAAAAGTTGAAAAACGATCTTTACATTTCTTTTTCTGATTTTTATTAACTTTAATATTCTCGAAATTTATTGTACTTGTCATTTAGTAAGGTGTAGTGTATACTACTAAGCAAAGCTCAGGTCATTTGCTCGGATTTTAAAAAAGTTATTCAACTCTAAATGATGTGAATTTAGTTTTGCTCTTAATTCTACATATACATTGCAGACAAGGAAACTTTTAATCGCATTCATATAAAAGATATTCGAATTTAACACACAGAGGAAAACAGTTTTAAAATGTACAGTGAAACTTTCAGAGTAAGTTACATATATTAACAATTCACCGTGACAGTGCCAGATCNTTTTTTGTAACTTTTTATATAAAGTAATATGCACAAGAGATAGTATACTTTGTTCATCCATTTTCAAATGTACGTTTGCAATTGTATATACTCGGATCATAATATGCAGGTACACGTTTCTATTTTGATCGATCGTAACTGCATTGCATCCTTGAGAAGATTGCAGCGAACATCCAACACATCGTAAAGTATTTTGATTGCTTAATCCTTAATTGGCAAGAAGCAGTTGCGACCACTGCGCTTTCCTATCTGCTTGAAAATCTTTACCTGCACAGACGCGCTCGAAAATGCTTCGTCAACGTATGTATATATGTATATATGCATGTGTAACTGAAAACTCACAGTTCTCTCCGATGTACCTCTCTTTAATCAAGGTCTTCGCAGTGATCGAGTAAATTATTAAGCGTCTAGAGACTTCCGTTAGTTTCGTTATTCCATTGGACACTTCTTCCATACGAATAGAATAAAATAACGTAAAAGCAAATAGAAATGTAATAAAGAAAATTCTCCATGTACTATCCGTGTAAAGGTGAATAGAGAGCAATGATAAATTTTATATATTTTCGTGTTATACATATACATTTAGGATTGAATAATTTTTCCAAAATCGGGCTGAACGATCTGAAGATGAAATATTAATTAATGAAAATTTGAACAACATGATTAATATATCATGAAAATTCAAAGAACGTTGGCAGCTCAAGAACAGTCAAAATATTTTGTTTATTCAGTACAAGCCTAGATAAAAAAGTTGAAAAACGATCTTTACATTTCTTTTTCTGATTTTTATTAACTTTAATATTCTCGAAATTTATTGTACTTGTCATTTAGTAAGGTGTAGTGTATACTACTAAGCAAAGCTCAGGTCATTTGCTCGGATTTTAAAAAAGTTATTCAACTCTAAATGATGTGAATTTAGTTTTGCTCTTAATTCTACATATACATTGCAGACAAGGAAACTTTTAATCGCATTCATATAAAAGATATTCGAATTTAACACACAGAGGAAAACAGTTTTAAAATGTACAGTGAAACTTTCAGAGTAAGTTACATATATTAACAATTCACCGTGACAGTGCCAGATCACCCACACACGAATACGTTGCTTACAGAGACCAACATTTACATAATACATTTCGACTGTAAAATAGCTACGCGTATTTTTGTTAAAATGCGAGCATCATACTCGTGGGATTCTTAACGATGCTCGGAAATTATGCCTCTAGAACGAACTCGCGGAACTGGGGGTAAAGCAATACGAGTAAAGTTGGCTCATTATTAATTTCTCCGATTCTCGTACGTCTCTAAACGCAGCGGAATCGCAGGAAAAATATCAGTATGCAGCGGGAACGAATAATTTCTTTATTTTGTCTAATATTTAAACCTAAAAAAGATTGTTTCATTTTATATAATATTAACTCAATTGTTTTGACCAGAATAAATAATAAAGGTACAATATCTCGGGGTTGTGTCTACTGTTTATTCCTCTCGAGAATAATCAAAACGAATCGACGACGAACAAGGATCGAGCGGAGAAACCGAGGAAATGGGAACTAAGAACAGAGGCATGCGTGGCCATTTCTTCTCAACAGGCTTATTGCACCATTAGTGCCTGTGCATAGGGTTCATGGGGTTGCTCAATGCCTCGCGCGCACACGTACCAAGGGTACGAGCGTGTATATCACTAGTCCCAAGTAATCTAGTCCATTATGCGTAAGTAAGGGCATGCCGAGACTATTATCCATAAGGGGGTAGACTACTAGACTCCGTAGATGTGCGACAAGGGAGAGAACGTTAATGTTACCCACACAAAGTGGTCAAACAGATGGGTTTATGGGAATGCACTTTCTGTCCTTATACGATAAAACTTTTGGATCCTTAAATGCAGTTTTTTTTTATCTAAGTTAAATCCGACGTCCTCTGATTAGGATTTAATTAGAATATGTTAATATTTGGTAACATAAGCGTCCTATTATAAAATCCTTTTGTGCTTAAAGCAATTTCTTATCCAGAATAGATTATTTTCAATTAAATCAAGGCTAGAGCACGCCTTTTTTCAAAGAGGTAATTATGTTCACGTAACTACCTTAACCCCTTAATTCTTAAGCCAATCGCGTGATCTTGTTCACTTTTAACATTAGATCTGTATCTCGGTCGCGTGATTAATACTGATTGATAATTTAACATGTTCGTTATTGAGTATTCCTCGCTTTTTTCCTACCAAAGAATTGTATAGCTGGAAAATTAATACAATTAATTTCAGGTAGAGCGATTCAATCGTACTCCCAAACACTGTCTTGCACCACTGGAAATATAATCCTGGTTCAAATACGAATCAATGATTCCTCCTTATCAAGACTTTCCATATTCTGCAAAGATTCCGTATTATCTCATCGATAACAATGTACCATCAGCGTGCTTTCTCAACCGTTCCCTAATGAACAAAGCCCTCGTCCATTCATTAATTCTGTTGGTAATTCAGCGATAAAGGCAGGCGCACAGAAGTCGTCTTTCAAGCAGGCATCTTTCAATCTTTGAACGAGCTGAAATTTTTCCCCCGCACCGGTATATCTATTATATAGAAAGGCGGGAGGGCAATCCAACAGGCGCGCGCGACGCGGTGCAGGTCGAGCGATTATGCTTGGGAAGCGATCCCTCTCTCAACTGGGAGAGTAATAGGCAAAACGAAAGCACGGGCCGTTAATAACGTCGCTAATTATGATTACACAGCCGCCCATCATCCTCGAGAGGGAAAAACAGGAATGGAAAAGGGGAAAAGGTGAAGACAAAGCAAGGGAAGACTGGAAACAGCACGAGAAAGGACGAATTAATTATTATCGGAACGCGAAAAAAATTACGGGCAGAAATTCTCTCTTTGTATCCCGTACATTCAACACCGCGCTGCAAAATTGATAAGCCGTTATCAACAGGGACTATATCCCTCGAAATAAAAGCGCTCGGATATTTAGTCTTCATGTTCAATGTGAAACTAACAATTTTGGCTTTATACTACATCGGAAAACAAATATTTTCTAACAAAATTTTAACAGTATTTCCTCACTGTTTAAAGTATTCTGTTACTGTACAATTTCTAACAGAGTCAATAATAATACATAAAAGAAACTGTTTCCCTAACGCGTATAATATAGCATGTCACACTACAAAGAATACAAATAACAACAACGAATTTTCGCATTGCACATATTGTGATAATCGCCACTCGTCTGCCACTAGAAACTGAAAGCCGCGAGTTAACTGAAAATACTCGACGCGCCATTCTATGTTTTCCGCATTTCATTTATTTTCCGGCAAAAGACCTTTATAACGCGACGTCGTTCTTCTTGCACGTGTATATCCGCCACGGTAGTCACGGATTTTAATGATTCTTAATAGAATGAATAATTCCGTCTCTGTATGTAAGATTATACGCGTAGATAACTATCAGTTTCTTAGTACTAAATCGTGGGAGTCGTGGGATCATAGTAAAATAAATGAGCCGCTATCGTCGCGATTCGAAATCATAGAGAAATGTTTGTAAGTGTGAGGAAGATATACGGGTGGTTTCAATTACCGCGCAATTTCGTCGTTTTCATAGTTAGCAATATTTTCCATTCACTAAATAAAATTTGGCATTTCCCTTTTACATAATTAAAATCGTACTGAATTGAGAAAAATTGGAGTAAAAATTGTAATGACAATATAGTATGTAACAACGAGAACATTAATCAAATATGTTAATCGGAGTTCGATGAAAATAGCGTTTATTACCATTTTCGGATCTTGCCCCCATGTGGGACGCTAGCACAATGAAAAACGGGTCGAGAATCATTACTCCAAGCTGTTCAATCAAAGAGCTACAATCGAAAAGAGACCATTAGAACCTGCCTTGTTACTTCCTCCATTGTGATGGATCAATCAATCACTAGTTTGATCCTTTTCTTTTTAACGTACAATTGATTCTTTGATTGTAATGAAATTTTTTATTGATGAATCGTTTCATGACAAAAAGGTAACTGACATCCAACATTTGTAATTTATCCTCCCGATTTGCGAGTCCAACACGTGTTTCTTAAGGTTACAATCTTAGAAGCTGGTTTTCATCAACGTTGCGGCTTTATGAGGAAGCTGCGCCATCACATTGGCAGAGATAACGAAAGAATTCACTTTTTCATTATGGTCTGTGCTTTTTATTATTCTTCCTTTTACTGCGTACTCGTCTCCCGACGAGGAAAGGTCCAAATGGTTGTAAAACGTATTTGCCGTGCCCGTAACCTCCTACACAGCGACAGATTTTAACGAGTGTTTGGATTATGAGGCCCGCGCGGACGATAACGCAAAAACGCGGCCACGATGCGCCAAATTTAGCCGTAAACCTGATGGAATTCCTTTTTTATCAATGCGCGCACCTCGTACTCTTCGTAAAATCATCACACTCCGCTGACTCTGACTTTCCTCTCTCTCTGCCAGTTAAGTTCATTAAAGTTGATAAAGAGAACACGAGTAGGTACTTGAAGATAATCGGTCGAGCGTAAATTTTATGTTGGATAGTTAATACGCTGTAAAAATTACTAGATAGTCGATCGACTAAGTGAAGATTATTTTCATTTACCACCACGTAAGAGGGAAGTTTATTATGAAATGCATAACGTTTGAAATTTGTTTTCGTTCCCCTATGAAATACGAAAATTAGTCTCATCAAGAATGTGTAGAAATTAACATATTTTTTAGAAAACAAGAGGACGTACCTTTACAAAATTTTTTAGCAATTTTGTACAAACTAGGAACTATAAATCTATCAATTCTCTTGACTAATTGTCAAATCACTTTTTATTATATTAGGGGAAATACGTGCAGTTTTGTTTTTATATTAGAGTTTAATCTTACTTTGAATCGTTCTGTTAATCACGTGCACCATGAAGATAGATATTCGTACACAGGCGGAGGTAATACAACATTAAGCACGGGAGATTAGAAAAAGTTTTTAATTTACTTCCTGTAACAAGCAAGGAAACTCAGCGGACCGAATCGCAATCATCGCGTCGCAGAAATTGACCAACTAATTCTGCTACGATCCGAAGATCACGTCTACGTGATCATTGAATGTGACCTAAGGAAGTTCCCAGTAATGTGGCTACGTGTCAACATTAAAAATCATCATCGATCAACGGAAAAATTCTTTTCTTATACGATCGACAGATCTCTTGATATACACAATTGACTAGTTATAACCGGTTACAAAAAAGGACGCCTTGAAGTCGATGTTTCCTTCATAATGGAATACGAAACTCATAAGATTTCACGCGACGTGAGGCACGAGATAAAAGCGCACCTGTGAGCTCGAGGAGCGTGCGCCACGCATTTTTCGCGATCCTAATCGCGAAGAGACCGGGTCGAAATGCAGTCCACCTTGAAGGTGGATAACCCAACCCGCGTGTATTCAAGCCCATGAAAATGCAAATTGTATTATCCCCCGCCTCCCTCTATAACGACACGCCCTTGGACACTATTTTATGGTAATTGGATGAGCTTTAAAACGCAGAACGTACTTACGTCGAGATTTACTGTTTCGTTCGCTACTATAGTAGATACGTTAGACTAGACCGCTCTACAATCGTATGATGCTTACCTGAAACAGAGTGAAGGACAGTGGATGTTAGATTGACGTGAAGAAGTTGGGAACAAAAATTGTATAATGTTTCAATCTTATTAAATAATTTTTTAATTAAATAACCTTTAAAAACAAAATAACATTTTTACGATAGTTCTTAGATAGTCCTAAAAATTTAAGATTACTTTCCACTTAGAGGCAGTACTAATATTGAGCAAAATTTTAAATTGATGGTCGCATAGTAATTAAAAAATTATTAATAGTTTACGTATCTTAACAAAGTGACATCTGATTGATTTAAAAATGAGGATTTGAGTTTCCATTTTCTTTGTTAAAATTAGGAAACTATATTCGACGGAAACTAAATACATAGCAAAAAAGTAGTACAAAATTATTTCCAATTGATTAAATTTAAATGCTAATAAAAAAAGTGGTTTGTACTTTTACAAAACCTACGCATAGCAGTTAACATGGTAACGTTGAGTGATAAGCATTCGAAAAACGAGTAATTCATTGAATCTCTATTAGCTAATACGACAATTCTTAGTTTAATTTGTTTATTATATATATATTTTGTTTTTACTAATAGTTCTTATTCTATAATTAAAATTAACTACGCTAGTCAATATAATATTATACTATTAAAAATATAATATATTATTAAAAATATCTGTAGTAACATTTAACTTTATGAAATAAATAACAGACGAGTCGAGCGCGCACAAGGGCGACGTTTTACGAGTAACTCGCTGACAGTGGCTTTTTATGTGACCCATAAAGAGCCGCACGCCGTATACGCATCTGCGTGTTGCGAACACGCACATCTGCATCCCCTTTTGCGGGAAGCGTGCTATGTACGTACAAAGACAGCTCGAACGGAACGGAAATGCGAACAGGGAGGAATCGAAACGCGGAAACGCGAAACCGGTCCCAGGAAACGAACGTGTATCTCGATCGCGATTACGCTTCCGCGAACGAGTTATGAATGAATGAATGAAAGTCGGTGCCTATTGAATTGAAAACGGGAAAAAGAAAAACGTTGAAAAATCGATTGGAACTTATATATATGACTAAGCCGGGCGTGTAATCGATCGGAGAAGCGGTTAGGGAAGGTGGTTGGGTCTGACGATAATGAAAGAACGTTGATCCATCGCGTTTGCGAGAACGCCATGAAGTAAGGCTTCTATCAACGATTCCAACTTCGGATTTTGTTAATCAGAGAACAGCAATTCGATTAGGGGTTAATTTTTATCATTCGATGAAAGCTTATTCTTTAACCCCTTGCCTTACACATTGTAGAGGGTACTCTATATCTCTTAAAAAATAAGTTTGCAGCTCCGAATGCGGTAAAGAAAACTGATTAAATGTGATTCTGTAGCTTGATTAGATCTAGAAACATCTCTGAGACGTTTTGTTCACATTTCGCACGTCCTCCCCACCACGTCTCTGACACGTTTTGTATATGCTTGGCCCGGTAAACTTATCACGTTTCTGACACGTCATTGTAAGCTAAGAGGTCAAGAGATTTCGTTAGTTAACGATCATTCTTGAACATTAGGTAACAACGATTGTCTACTAGTACTTTGATCGTGTTGTCCTTTTATTAAACGTGATGCATGGGTAAGCTGGGAGGAAATACGTGGGACGGATTATTGAGTAATCGCTGAAGAAAGTGTTATACGATTATTTAGCCAACAAAGTTGAATGGTTTGAATGAATAGACAGATGTAGGCTATGCGCCAAGCATTTTTATTTAGTCTCATTTGTGCAACCTATTCAGCACGTTATAGCCCTATTTTGTGATATTTCATTGCACATATATATAATATATTATATTAAAAATGTTTGCTAGTTGCTCGAGAGAATTTATTAATTAAGTATGTTTCGCATATAATATGGTAGTGTTTATTTTTAAATATTATGAGATATTTATATTATTTCGATTCTTTTAATAAAACTTTCAGTACTCTGAAAAGCGAATACTCGTGCTGCAAATATATTTTATAATTTCGAATCCGATTTTCTTTGAGCACTTTCTGTGATCCTTTGAAAGTTCCAGGTTACAAGCAATAAGCTCGCCAAAGTGATTCGTCTTCGCAATGGGATTTGAACGCAATTTGTTTTGAAATGAAGTAGCAATTCCTAGTGGTCAATAAATTCGATAGGCTGATAATAGACTGAGATGTGTTACACGATTCGATCGATTTAAATTTTGCTTGCAATCTCCAAGTTAATGGGAATTTGTGAAGCATCAATTAAACCTGAACGAAAGTGGTATACTGTTATAGCGGCGGAGTGTCAAATGTTACCTACTAAATTACCGAAAATATTTGTTTATGGAAATTATACATACTTTTTCTATGGCTATCGAGAAACTACAATAGAAAAAAAATTTAAATTTTTTACTCTCAAATGTTCGAAAAGTCACGTGACTTCTGTAGCCTCTTATAATAAAATGTTATTAATTGTTTGAGAAACAATTTCAATTTTATTGTGGTATATATGTTTTCTTGTAATACTCTAACCTCGAGCAGCTGGAAGTGTGTGATGAGATTACGGTCGACAGTGGATCAGGCATGCTAGAGTGTATCGTGTGTTGCCTACATCCAGGGACGAGACTCGAGTTTCGTGCATTTTACGTTTTTTCTACTTCAATTGCTTTACTACTATAAATGACCTAAGATCAGTTCAAGAACTCAATGTCATATTAACATTTTGCATTCTAATTACATTTTTAAATCGAAGTATAATGAAACATATACTGAAAAATTTCGTCTTATCTTCACAGGTGAAATTAACACAATCAAAAACTGGTTGAAAATCGTTGTTTCAAGTTTTACACAAACATGAATTTGATAAAACCCTACATGCTTATACTTTTGTTTCTTACAGATAGGTTAGGTTAGGTTTTGCTGCAGGTTTTTAAGATAATAATAAAAATTGGAGGTATTTACACAGATTGAAATAAGCAATTGTATTTAGAAATTCAACAAACCAATTACAAGATTACAACTGTCCTTACATTCACAATCATGTGTTTCAGTTTCAATTCCACTAATTAAAGAATTCATGTATAGATCACTAAATTATTATTAATCCGCGATGTTCTCGCTCGTATGCGATTTATAAACGGCGTCGTGACATTCCCACGAATAAACATGCGAAAAACTCATGCTTATTTCTCTATTGTTCCTCTCGGAAGGCCAGAACATTCTCAGGTGCGAATAAACGCGGCGAACTCGTTAGGCCGCGTGCAGTCACAGTCGAATTGCTGCTTACGCGCGCGCTTTCTAAACCGTAATTTGTCGTCACGTGTAATGTACTCGTTTGTCGGGGCGTGCCTCACCTCCGTGTCATCGATGTCTAATTAACCGCCTCATTGTCTCGCCTCTTGTTCATTTCGATGCGCTACGCTCTCTTCTGATTTATTGCATTTAGACTTGACGTGCATCGCCAAGTTGTATGAACCAACTTTTAAACTGCTTTTTGTATTAATTCTGGAATTTTTATTGCCTCCTGCGATTTTGATTTCAATCTGTATCTAATGTTATAAATACAAAAACGAGTATTTTTATGTTCTCCCATTTCCACTCTCATTATGAGTTTCGTTTCAATATTGATTACACATAGCACCAGCAAATAAAGTATATCATTCATGATCATGTCATATATTGACGATGATGTACGTCTTCGACAGACAGGGTTGTATTTTAAATTGTTTAATCGATTCCTTGGGGATAAGGCAATTTCCCCATTCAGTATAAGAATTCAAGATGTAATAATTAGATTTGGTGATTATGTACTTTTATTAGGTACGTAAAAAACGTAAGGAATACATATAGTGGACAAAAGTATGTCAAGTATCAAAATGCATATGCCATGATATTTAAAATTTCGTAAATTGATGCCCTAAAACTTTTATTTTGCATAAAAATTGGCAGTCTTCATAACCTTGCAAAATTTCACAGTTGTTTACAAGTGCATAAATAATAGCTGTTAAAATTTCAATTCTTTGTTATTTTTTTTATTTCAGGGCTCATACAACCTGAAATCGATATCGTGTTCGCAGGTATCGAGACGATCAAGTGGTTATTTTCNAAGATTACAACTGTCCTTACATTCACAATCATGTGTTTCAGTTTCAATTCCACTAATTAAAGAATTCATGTATAGATCACTAAATTATTATTAATCCGCGATGTTCTCGCTCGTATGCGATTTATAAACGGCGTCGTGACATTCCCACGAATAAACATGCGAAAAACTCATGCTTATTTCTCTATTGTTCCTCTCGGAAGGCCAGAACATTCTCAGGTGCGAATAAACGCGGCGAACTCGTTAGGCCGCGTGCAGTCACAGTCGAATTGCTGCTTACGCGCGCGCTTTCTAAACCGTAATTTGTCGTCACGTGTAATGTACTCGTTTGTCGGGGCGTGCCTCACCTCCGTGTCATCGATGTCTAATTAACCGCCTCATTGTCTCGCCTCTTGTTCATTTCGATGCGCTACGCTCTCTTCTGATTTATTGCATTTAGACTTGACGTGCATCGCCAAGTTGTATGAACCAACTTTTAAACTGCTTTTTGTATTAATTCTGGAATTTTTATTGCCTCCTGCGATTTTGATTTCAATCTGTATCTAATGTTATAAATACAAAAACGAGTATTTTTATGTTCTCCCATTTCCACTCTCATTATGAGTTTCGTTTCAATATTGATTACACATAGCACCAGCAAATAAAGTATATCATTCATGATCATGTCATATATTGACGATGATGTACGTCTTCGACAGACAGGGTTGTATTTTAAATTGTTTAATCGATTCCTTGGGGATAAGGCAATTTCCCCATTCAGTATAAGAATTCAAGATGTAATAATTAGATTTGGTGATTATGTACTTTTATTAGGTACGTAAAAAACGTAAGGAATACATATAGTGGACAAAAGTATGTCAAGTATCAAAATGCATATGCCATGATATTTAAAATTTCGTAAATTGATGCCCTAAAACTTTTATTTTGCATAAAAATTGGCAGTCTTCATAACCTTGCAAAATTTCACAGTTGTTTACAAGTGCATAAATAATAGCTGTTAAAATTTCAATTCTTTGTTATTTTTTTTATTTCAGGGCTCATACAACCTGAAATCGATATCGTGTTCGCAGGTATCGAGACGATCAAGTGGTTATTTTCAATTACCAAGACCCATTCCAGTATGAAATTATGTAATTGCATCAAACATTGCATTGCCCAAGGCCACGTACAATTACCGCAATCTGATAAATACATGGATCTCTCAATTAATTGCTAAAGCGATCAATAGATATAACCAAATAGAATGCATACATATGCAATTTTGTTCAGTTTTATATAATATC
>SMSR01015892.1:180917-216633 GCA_019453355.1 Ceratina japonica | reverse complement strand
GGTCTGCTTTAATCGCGACGCTGAATCTGCTAAACGCTTGCCAAGGTTCTTCATGAAGATACAATACAAGAGGACTATTGTTTCTTAACGCTTGTCCTAAGAATGTACGTCAGCACTACTCGATGTTATGCAATTGTAAAATATTTAAATTCTGGCGCTTGAATTTTTCTTCAATTAAACATCAGTATGTAAATATAGGGGGCACATAACTGAAGCCAGGAAATATTAATTAATGAATTATGTCCTCCTCGAAGTCATACAACTAAGATTTGAAATATTTTTTTATACAAACTATTACTTTAGTAGAAATCTAACTGGTCATGTGCTCCACCTTGTGTAATTGATAATAAATGAAAATTTAATTGATAAGCACATTCCACAAAAGACGGTGGCTTGAAATGTTTTAATAATAATTATGAAGGGAAATTTCCTCTTCTCGCTTCATAAGTATTAAAATTCACACACAATTTTGCTTTATTTTTAAATCAGGGTAAATAAATCATGAATATTATACCCATATATGTACTGTAAAGTATATCAAGTCGTAAGGTACCTGCTTGAAAGAAACATCGCTCCATTACATATTTCTGTTCACGGATTTCATTTCAATGAAAAAAGATACCCATGAGGATAGCACGATGAACGTAAATAGCAAAAAGTTTTACCGACGAATTGCATGAGGAACTAACTTTTGAAAAATTAGTTCCATCTGACGAGAACGTATCAAAACTATTATTCCCAGGAGCATATCATAGTTATGTCACGTCTATGGATTCATTAAAGTCGAAAATTTTGAATACTCATGTTTCATCTAGAACTTTTTCATCCTCCATTTCCGTATATTTTATCAGCTGACCTTTTTTCTAATTTTATGTTTTACAATGTTTCCTGCTGATTGATCTTATTAATTCTTTTATTCACGTCTCTCGTTTTATTTCAAAGTTCTTTTGAGATTCATACTAAAAATAAATAAAGCATAACTATGTCCCAATAAAAAGCATCAATCTTTTTGTCTTACAGTTTTGATTTAGGTATTTAGATTGATAATTCTACACAAAGCGATACTTATCTCAATCTCAGCATGAAATTAATAGCAATCATGGGACTTACGAAATATTTGGACAGATTAATAATTGGAGATGAGCGTTTGAAGTCTCAGCAAAAGCATCGTAAACGGTTGGCCTCGGGTCGGATGACGATTATCCAACGGTTGTAGCAACCGCTGATGGAAATTACGTTTCGTTTCACTGTAATTACAACTACGCTCGTGAATAGCCTTGGGCACGTGCTGGTTGCTAACAATCTTACCTAAATCGAGAAATTCTTTCCCTTCGATTTAACTGTTACGCTATCGGTTTCACGATTAATCATTTCCCATTATTGCTCCGTCATTTAATCCGTTTTACGCAACCTTTTCTATCCGACGTTTACCTGATTTCTATGGATCATATTTCTCTATCAACTTTAATCGTTGAAGGTCCGGGTCAAAATACTTTTATTATTGGTCGACTCTGAGATCGGACGAACTGTTTATGACGTAAAAAGAGACAAGGCTTCAATAATACGAGATACAGGATACACGCTTTAGAATTTTGTACTAAACATAAAACCGTCGGCAACGATGCGTTAATACCTTGCAGCCGTGAAGTAACCTATATGGAAGTAACACGGCGGAGGACAAGCTTCATATGATTCAGGCGACCNGGTCCGGGTCAAAATACTTTTATTATTGGTCGACTCTGAGATCGGACGAACTGTTTATGACGTAAAAAGAGACAAGGCTTCAATAATACGAGATACAGGATACACGCTTTAGAATTTTGTACTAAACATAAAACCGTCGGCAACGATGCGTTAATACCTTGCAGCCGTGAAGTAACCTATATGGAAGTAACACGGCGGAGGACAAGCTTCATATGATTCAGGCGACCAAAAGTGAGTTGACTTTTCTCTCAGAGCAGGAAGATTGGAGTAGAGGAGTACGAAGGCTGTATTAAGAAAATTTTCCAAATTTTAACACAGTAAGAGGTTAATCCGGCAGACGGTGCTGGTGCAGACCTATAAATGTAGATATACATGACGCATATATTTCCCTTTTTTACAACCTTTCACTGCACAAATTCTCTCTAAAATTTTATCGGCTTTCAAATGAACTGTCAAACGAATTCAACGTAGAATTCTAGTTCAAAAGAAGTACGTAAATAACAGCGGCCAATGCTTATTGTTTACTGTCCCGCCCCCTGTCAGTACAAATTTTGGTCTTGTAAAGCTACTAATATTCTTATCTCGTTCGCACTTCTTTACTCTAGTACTCTATTCTTTCTGTCTCAGAGATTGCCAGGCTCACTCGATGGAATGACCAACCCTTGACTGACTCCGGCATGTCTGTTATTTCATGGCTGCTGTTAATTAGGAAGAGTAAATAATTGCTTGAGACAGAGCTCTCGTATCCAGTACTTCTAAAAACAATATTTCTTGTGATAACATTTTCAGGGTTCAAGAATCGTATCAAGCTTGAAAAAATTGACTGAAAAATCCTACATTATGTTAGACCAGAAATCAATAAATGTTTACGTGAGTATGAGAAATTCGAAAATATGTAATTTACTACTTACGCTTGTATTTATGTATAAAAATTACTATACACGTGTAACATTTATTCAATTCCACTTCTGATAATTGCAAAAATATTATTCTAAGAAAAGTGAAGAAGAAAGAAATTTGTATTTCACATTTGATCCTGACGAAATAGCAACTGGGATATTTTGAACATTAACGACTTTGTCGAGAGATCATTTTTACAGACCAAGGCATTTCTTAGTGAAAAACCAAAAGGACATTATCTTGAAATTATTCACTAAATAGTAAATACTCCACAGTTAATTTGATCTTCAAAATCAGACAGGCAACGAGCGTGAACTATTAATTTATGATTTTGATTATGATTAAATATAACATCGACATTAATACGAGTAAATTCAATGCGTCGTCACGTTCATGCACAATTTACAATCGTTTACATATTGAAGCCGTAAATTATGTATTAAATCACGTTGTCGACGAATCGTTGTTGCATAAATGATTGAGATCCACACATCGCGACGCGATTGTCCGTGTGCTTCTAATTAAAATTTGATGCCTGACCTGCGAACGCAGTTTCTGCTGTACCATTATCTGCGTAACGTGAACATCGCAGATGATGAGGATATACCGAGTAAAAATTACACGAATCGAAAAATACAAAACCGTTTACCATATATTACCAATAATTAATTATCAAATTGCAGGTTTTTATACGAAATAAAATATTACATCAGTGCAAAAATGGTGACTAATACAGTAGGACAACAACCTTATATAAACATTTACATCATTTAAACATTGTAATATACATTTTCTGCTCATCATTCATACTTTCTTTACATTGAATTTCCTTGTAAAAGCATAAAAACCGCCGTTTATTTAGTATATTTAAGATTGTTATCATATCAACATCCAATTACCCGCACGACGAGCCAAAAGAAGAGTGAAAGAGGAAAGGGAGCCAGAAACGGTAGAAAACGGAGGTAACGACATCGATGCCCACGTATACGCAGCGATAAAAGGCTATTGAGATTCATCGTGGTAATTGTGCCGCAGTTTGCCTATCATTAGACATGTTATTATACGTTGAGCCCGGCGCTCCGCTTCCATATGAGACAGCCCAGGTAATTGCGTATCCTTAATTGTTCGTTTACGTTTATCGCGGAGACGGATCATCGCAGCGAACCGAACGGGTTAAAGTTTCCCCGGTCATTGTGCCTTAGATAACGGACGGCATTTGTCGAGGCGGCGAAAGTCTAGCGAACGCGCGATTGTCCGCCTCTCTCGCTGTTTTGCGGTGCTACGCTATGTGAAGTCAAAACGGCGGATTTAAATCTGCCCGGGGCAGTAATAATTGTGGGTTGTCGCGATGAAAAGTATGCGCGCATTCGAGAAACAATGAAACGCGAACGTAGCGGCCGACCACTTGCGTAATTTCCATAGCAAAGTTAGCTGAACCCAATAGGGGCTGCTGGAAGCGTTCGTGATCGGTGCACCGTGAAGGCCATCGCTGAATGGTACGGCCGACTGATTCTCGACCCTCGTTGCGATATGTACACCTAACTCATTGGATTTTGCCTCACGTACACACTGCTCGTATTAGTCGTATGCTAGTAAGAGCGATGTGTACTTGGTTATATATAGATAGGGCTAAACTCTAGTTAATTAAGCGCACAAATGAGGTTGAATTGGTCTTACTAAGGTACACTTGTACCTCCTTGGGATCACTGAAGGTACAGAAGGATTGCAAGGAATTGAAAGGACGTTGCGTTTGAATTTCTGACTAATTGGACTGAGCTATCATTTTCTAAAATTAATATTTCCATATCGACTTGATGCAGCGAACCAGTTGAATGTAAAGAGAGTAAACAATTAAGCTTAAATTAAGAGGATAATATTTTCATGCTTAAATTTAGGTGCATATTTTCACTAATTAAATTTGCAGAAAATTGTGGAGTGTGCGACATGTCCTCTTTGTTTCATTAAATTCGAATAAAGGCATCGAAATCTCGGAGCAATGCGGTGCGGCGTTCGATACTTTCCAATCAAATGATTCGGATAAAAGCTCTCGCTGAAGCGCAGCGTCGCGCCCGCGCCGGCCCGTTCGAACAGTCAGCGAAGCGTCGAATATTGTCAAACAGTAATTAAATCGAGCGTTGCGCGAGAGAGCGAGATCGCCGAGCAGATTCTTGCCAACGATGGCATGACAGGACTGACCTATATATCTTATCCTACTGTAAGTGGATTGAATGGAAAAGTGTGATTATGACCGAGGTTTATGAGCAATTTTAGCTTCACGGAATGTACACAAAACCGCATATGCAATTGTATTACCTGTCTGATTCTATGACTCAATGCGACTCTCCTTACGTTTCTAATAATATTGTGCTATTAGATATCATGTTTATACAATTCTATATACATCATTAGAACAGTTCAATACTTCATTTAAAAAACAGCAAACTTAATCTTGTACAACGTTTGTCAATATCGCATTGCATGGAAATAGAGAATTGCACAATTATTTCAAGTAATAAAGCTTAAATAAACAAAATGTCAATTTAAAGATAACCAATACGTAGATGTAATCGAAACATTTCACAATTTCTCCGCCTGAAGTAAATTATCTAACAAGAGACATTTTTTTGTACGTATACAGTATCCAAGGCATGTTCTTCGAAAGTATTTTCACATATCGGAAATGTCAGGAGTTGTGGCGCCGTAAAAGAAACGCGTCTTTTCTTCAGACAACATAAGCCGTCAAGCAAGCGGAAAACTCGATTTTCCTTGAAGATTCAGAGACGATCACGTGAAGCAATTTTATCAATCGAACGGATAGATTTACAACATGAAAAGCGTGCAACTTCAAGAATTCCAGGATATATTCTGAAGTAAGAAATTCGTAGAAGCTAATTTGATTTTCATTTATATGTCATTGAAGAGTGTAGACTTTGATCTATTGAGTTCTGTTTTATAACTCTGTTTTATAATAATTTTATAGAATTATAATTATAATGTTTTAGACAGTATCCTTATCACAAATGCATGCGTTAAGTCCCTCGATTTTAATAATTATTTTCACAAATATTTCCACGATAATTGATGAAATCTTTCTGTATATTTCAATTTACACTTTTACGAAATATTGATTACTTCTTAGAACTTTCAAAAAAAGCTTAGTTTCATTAATTGTCCAAAATTTGGAGAAGACTGTAACGTTCTGAAACGTATATACATGTGTATACGTACGATTCCGAGTTATGTGCACTTCGTGACTGCGATATAATCCGGGATAACACCAGCACTAGCGTAATTGCTGTTATTCCGTTCCAACAATGGCGGAAGCTTAGCAGATAAGATCTTATCGGTCATCAGTGGCACTGAGAGTATCGTCTTTATCCTGATATGATATAATCCCGCGATTTTATGTGACGCGACCTATGATTTGATCGTTTGAGCCTGTCGCTTCTATATGATTTTGCTTCTCCAACTACATACGTATAGTATGCATGTTCGACAAATTCTGTAAAATCAATCGATTTCAAGAAAAATATAATCACAGTACGTTTGGCGAATTTTAAAGTTATGAACAAAGTCTGAATTACATATTTCATTGTGCGAACGGAATAATTACAATTATTACTCGTTGATATTTTACGTTTACGATTGTTCCAAGAAAGCTAGAAAGTGTATACTGGTTTTATAAAGAAAACTATGGGTATTGATAAAAATTATAAAATAGAAGATAGGTGTATACTGTTTAAGAAAAGATCACCTATTTAGTTAACAAAAATTGTAGGCAATAGATTTAGATCGCGATTCATGGAGCAATGAAGGGTAGTTATATTGGGCATTGGTAGCAACCAGCAAGTTCGTGGATTTTATCACGCGACCCAATGAGAAGTGAACCAAGATTACCGAGGAATCGACTTCAAACTGGGACAGACGTGTTGGCCTCGCAATAGCGTTAGCTATTAAGCCAAACTAATTTGAAACTAGGACAATTGTATTTGACTCGCGACAGACATGACGCATACTTAATAATGATAAGAACATTTGCACTAATACACTTACTTTCCCGAAATAAAATTATTTAATGAAATCCTCACTATTAAATATAAAGAAGAGCGGAAATAAATTTTGAACTAAAAACAGGAATACTCGTGAAATTTAATTGTAAATCGCTTTCAATAGAAAAATATATTCAGCAGTTATTTCATAATGCGCAATAAATTATTAAAAAGATAAAAGCTTATTTAGAGAGTCTAGCTGGATCCGAGGTTACCATAGCCAACAGCTGCACCTTTTCATAATGATGCCTTCCTACGAGTAAAGCATAACAGGCAAGGACTCGTTTGCATTCACGTTTACGGCTTTGAAAAATGTTTAGTTCTAGATCACGGAATTCATTTCCTCCTTAGAAAGCAAGATAAGGAAAAATCCATAACTAACTTTAATACACTGTACTTTAATAATTTTTATTCTCTTACCTGTTATACAATAAATCAAGAAAGTTCACCGATATTCAAATATATCAGATTAATTAAGCAAAAGGACCGTTTGACTCTAATTACTTGTAACGTTCTGTACAATTCAAGTTCATGATTGATCGTCGGTGTGAGAACAAAATCGCGAGTACGGCGACTATAGGGATGTGCATAAGACGAAGCAGTACTGGAGAAGATTCGTTCAGTCCTCGTTTACGTATTGTATCATCGTCAGTGAGTAAATCCAGGTTCGAAATGCACCGACCCGTCGCTCTGTCGAGCGCGATAATTAACACCGGCAATTATTCAGGATTATAATTAAAGGGCGCAAAAAAGCGATGAACCGCGTGTAATTTTCTTTTTCCCTGTGGCCGTGAATCGCGTTAAATCGTAACGATCAGATGAAACGACCAACTTCCGCGATCGATTCTCGCACGTGCGTGACGATACGAAACGAGACGATCAATTACGTGTGCCGAGTTGGCCCGACGACTCCGCCGCAATTAAAACGCGATTAAGCAGGGGCAAAATGCGGATTAAAAGTTGGTAAAAGTCGTATTAAAAAGTAATTGCGAAAGGCCTAATTCTTTTAATTCCATAATTGCATGTTCGCACGCACGAGATGAGACGAGATTCGACAGACATTTTCGTTGATACATTGATTTCTAATCTATTTAATTAACAATTACTTGATGTCATAGAGTGACAAATGATTTCATATTGCATTCCGTAAATTTGCTTCTTATTCTTAGTTGCTTTTAATCAATCAATTCGTTAATTGGAATTTTTTTATTGCTCGTAATCTATTATATAAATAAGATAGAATATATGTGTATTGTATTAAAGAAGTATATTCTTATTGTTAAGATGATTTGATTTTTCAAGAATTACTTTCGAAAAATTTCTTAAATAATTATTTTCTTTTGGATTTGTCAATTAATTCATTCGCCCACGCGATAAACATTGAAACTAACACATTACATTCATAGAGAGTGCATTCTCACCTGCGATTTTTCTCTCTCTCATTCGACGCCAGAGAGCTTCGGCTTTCCGCATCGGCCAGTTTTCCACCTTCGCACTGAAGCTGCGGAAGAACTTGTACTCCTTGAAGTGCGACATCCTCCTGCTTCCCCCGTGTCCAGTTTCGTCAATAACTGCAGAACCAGCGGGGTTGGAAGATCGACCTTCGTCGGTCGACATCTTCCGATAAATCTTACGTAATTTTTCCGACGCTCGCCGTTTCCCTTCCAGCTTTGCCGTTTTTCTTTTTTCAACTTTCTCAACGAGAGACAAGAATTGCTCCTTCCAGGAATCCTCAACTTACGAGATTCACTCGCAACAATGAATTCTTCAAGTCGTAATTAGTCTCTGGATAGAGACGATCGGAGAAAGAATAATGCTAATCATATTTGTGATAGTATTTCTCTTCAATTTTCACTATGAGAAAGTTTGAATCACGAAGATTTATGGAAGAGAATGATTGAACAACATTTGTTAATCTGACTAGAGGAAGATTGGAATGAGAAGGGAATGTATTATCGTATTCTTGCCGGAAGAATATCATTTAAGAAAAATCTCTAGATTCTGTCATTAAAGAACGAACCACTTGTTGCAATTTTGTATGTAACCTACGTTGCAGAATCCTTCAATCTCGTCAGTGAAACTCCGACACGAGTTTCAGAAATCGACTTTCAACATGTTATCATGAAATATTTCCTTGTTAATTATATTAATCCGTATCGATCTCTCTTTTCCAAGTATTCACCGATTTGTTCAGTTTCGTACGATTTCTCTCGATCAATTGATTAAAAATTTCATATCCGGCGTCTTTTCGGTTATTCATAATCGATAACGCTTTTTGATGAAAAAACTTTCCCTCCCATCTCCAAGCGGATGTTTTCACATTTTTTTCAATATCATTACATTACTCGAACGATCGGCTGCTAATGCTATGAAGCCGATTTCTCCTCCAAAGTTTCTTTAATTTTTCTTCTGCCTGTCACAATTTTCGAACTTCTACCTAATTATTTTTTCAATAAATTTCCATCTTTCTAAACTTATTATAACTCCATCTTGTTTTCTTGTCAGACAGATCTCCGTGATTTTTAACAAACGACTGATGTATGATTTGAAGGAATTTATGAACATGAACCAGTGTTGTTCCTCGAGACACGCTTGGATCCGTAACAGATGCGGAAAATCGCGAACGAGATCGCATTATTTCCGTCGCAGCTTCACTCACTTTCAATCCGTACTTTCCTCATCGATTTCCTTCGTGTTTTCTTATTTGTATCCAGTCAAGTCACATTTTTTATTGGATAAAACTTCCAGTTGATTTAAGACGACACGAAGAACTGAAGTCAAAATTCATGGAAATTGTTCATCCGCTCAGCAGCCAAAAAATATTTTAGGTTTCCCTCGATTGTGGCAAGAAAGAGTATGCAGCTAAAGAATTTTTCTTTATCAATATCAGATTTTCTCTATTTTTCATTCGTTGATAACCGAACTTTATCGATGAAAACACATGCTTGCAACTAGACGTACATTATATACAAACATATGTACTATTTAAAAGACGGGAAATATGGCGTGAAGAGGCCCTGGAATATTGAGGAACGGGCCAGCTACGAAATTCGTTTTCTGGCGTCGAGGATTTGCGGTTCAAAGAAGCGAATATGACCGCGCACTGATTGCTATCAGATATTGACTCGCCACCGGAATATGCTGTGGGTACTTTAGACGACGACAAACATTTCCTAGTCTGTTGGCAATTGCGACGCAGACTATGAAATTGCATGCAGATCATTATAGTCTGTCTAACTTTACTGTGACCCAAGATATCGAGCGATAATCAAACATTGATTTTTACTTTTTTAATAAGAAGTGTGGTAAAAATGCATTTATTACGAATATTAACAAATAAACTTAATGGAATTTATCTAATGATGTGCAGCATTAAGTGTTTAGGCTAGTCACATGATTTTTCTGTCATTTGTCATTTCAGTAAAATTTTGACCTTTTTATAAAAAATTTTAAATTTTAACTACAATCAGGTGAAAATAATACAAAATATGGGTACATGTCTAGTCTTAAATGACCACATTATAGTCAAATAATAATTATGATATTTCGCTGTAAGTAAAATTAAATTAAATTTTAAGTTTGTTCATTACACGGACTTAGTTGGTGTTTACGTGAAATCAGAGGAAAACGAAAAATTATAATAAGAGAAAGTCTCGTTAATAATACGATAAATAATGAAATAGAAGAGTTCGACCGAATTTGTTAGAATCGTGAACGCAATAAAAGTCGCATTGCCATTCGATTTTGCCTGACCGTACTCGGCGACAAACGCGAGAGAGAGATTTATCGCCAAAGACGTGGCGTATACTGCCGAAGGAAAACGGTAATCACGGTGACTAACGAGCGATTTGTAGCAATCGAAGTGGCGACCCCCTGACTTCAACAGGTCTTGTCGTGATATCTTTCGAGGACATTGGTTAATCACGCCATCGAACTTTCGGCTCGGTTACCGGGAATCGACTAACCGCGCATAGGATTTCAAAGCAATTTGTATTCAGTCTTCTCGTTCCATTTTAGACTAATTATTCATTACGTACAGTAGAACCTACGTGTTGTATACAACACACATTATGTGAACATTCTATTACATGAACACCTGTTACCTGAACATTGCATTATATGAATTATACTGCTACGCTCTATATAAATATACTATTTGTTTATATGTAACAGAGTTACGCTTGTTCTCCAATTAGTTCATAAAATGGAGGTTTTAGTGTATACAAAAACTTCAACCGATTTGTAAACATAGTTGTGAAAGCCGTTGCTCAACGCTGCTTCATTTTCACCCTAGACCATACATAACTCTCGCAAAAAATTGCGAAATTGTTATTCCGAAACAATAAAAGCATGCTAGCGACCAATTGAGGAGAGAATCTGAACGATTTGCAAAATATTAATTACGGCAATGAACATCTAGATCGGCGATATCTCTATTATTATGGCAAACATCTTGAATAATTCATTCAACGGCGGCGGCGGCGGCGGTAGCAGGGCCGACTTGAATTAGTATTAAGTTTTCGCTGCGTTCAATTTTCATATCGGCTAAGACATGGCGCGACGGTGAAACGATCGCGGGCAATGAAATTAAAACGACCAGTTTAGTTTATGTAAATTACCGTCACTTTCTCGAGCGGCGTCGTAGTTTACCTCTGGACAAGTCTGTCGCATTATCAACGCGCGCGACAGCCCGAAGGAACCTATTAGCGCTTGTTCCACCCGGCATCTGACACTTCCGGGGATATTCTACTTCGTCGAAAAATGTCCATGCTTAATTGCTTACGCTTGTCGAATCAGCGCACTCTAATTGTCACCTTGCCAGCGAATTAAGCTGACAAGGCTTCCACGTGAATCAGTCGCGGTCGTTTTCACGGAAATTTTCTGGATAGAAGAGACGGAAAACGATGAATTTCCACGCGAGGGTAGTAATTTCATTAAAGAGATTTGACGAACAATTCAATTTCCAGGTCAAAACGAGGAATTAAATATTATTGCACTGTTTGATATGTTCAGCGAATTAATTTCATATCTAAAACCATTTAAATTAAAAGCTGATTATGAATTAATAAAGAATGTAGTTCTATTAATATCCATGATATCGTTAAGCAGAATGCAAAAGAGACATTAACGTGTCAAATACTTTCTTCCCGTCGTTGTTTACTGGCCGATTCAAGCAGGTGTCGCGTATGCTCGATTAGCGATATCGCTCATACGGATTGTTTATAAGCCGGTAAAACTGGTTATCTAATCGGTGACTCTTGTGAAATCGTCACTGGGTAAGGGGAGTTCGGTACGCGTCGAACCAGAACCCGTTGACAAATCGCGACTCGATCGTCATACTGTGACCAATGAAACGTTTAAAAGGTGGCAAAAGTTAAAGATTAATCCTATGATTTATTGTTGGGTTACTAATTCCCGTTAGCAAATTTGTTTAGCTTTACGAAATGAGCTTGACCCGACGAAACGAACGAGTACCGATAAAAATAATCTCTCATCGGGCTGAAAATATAAATTTCTCAAAAGCGTGATCGTCTTGAAAGGTTCCTTCGATGTTAAGTATAGCAGATGTTGATTCAAAGGGGCGTTTAAGTTTTTAGTTTTGTAAATCTAGAACGCGATAAAACGTATTAATAAATCTGCTATAAATACACGCAGATCGCGAAGACAAGAATTGATCAGAAATCAGAAATAAAACTCTCCAAGATTTCAGACGCGTTTTCTGTCTACATAATCAGTCTATAAATTGTTCTCCGGTCAAGTCTAACATTTCTAAGTAGCTACAAAAAATGTTTCGTTCAATGAAAATAGCATGCAGAATTAAACAATAGTCGGATTTTGTTCAAAGCTAATGCCACCTGTCGTGTATGTATCATTAAAACCTTGAATCCATCTTTACATGTTTTGACCAATTTTTATAATACCCTGTACGTACATTTAACGTTCTTAGTTAGATCTGCCAAAAGCATATTTTAAATTTTTATCAAAATTGAAACAAAATTTAATAATTATAAAGTCCGATAACCCTTTTATGTAATATCTTGTTATACATCATATAGTAAACTAGTCTTCCTCATATTAAAAAATTTGTTATATTTTATGTAGTAAACTAATCTCTCTAAGACTAAAAAGAAATTAATTCGTGAAGACCAATATTAGGATAGTTATTCAACTATGAGATGCGTATGAATATTTGTGAACTTCGTTGTATCTGTCCTTTTCGATCAAAGACCGAAATACAGTTTCAAACGAGTGTCTCTTTCTCGTCATCACAGTTCCTAGAAGAATTCAGACTAAAAAGCAGATTTTCCTCAATATTGGTATCGCAAAAAAATGGTGAATCTCATCACAGGGAATGCTGGCGACTGTTCACAGCTTCCGGTTAGCCTACTTTCGTCGCGTCAAAGCGCAACTAGGCTTTCTCACCGAAGAATTTCTTTCCCATCGCCTATGGAGATCGAAACCGCGGAGAGACAATGTAGCGGGGAATATTGAATCGGACGGCTTTCTCCACCGCATTGGTACGGTGGTAGTAGACAGGGTGTTCAAAAGCGCGCGTTCAAACGCGGTTAATAGTAAGATTAAACACTTCCCGGGCGAACAATAACGCCGTTATCTACGGCTAAGATCTCAGAGATCGATCTTAATTCGGTATTGTTATAAAACGTCATTTAGTAATTGACACAGAACGCATTACGAGTTGAAACCTCGATCGACGTGCCACGACCAATAACAAATCCCTTTCTGTCTGTTTATGTGTGGACACTAATTACGATTAGAGGAAATTAAATCTGTTCTTTTTAATTGAGAGGAAACATTGTCTTAAGATAAGAAAAAATTCACACAATAAATGAAGAAATTGTAAACTGCCAGATGGATGGAATCTAACAAATTGTAGAATGATTAAGTTAGTCTATTCGAGATATTTGAATATTCATTGCTCCAATTTAAAAAAAATATGTAAAAACCTAGAAAGACGTTAATTGAATCATTACTTCACTGAATAATTTGCTATGTATTCTATTAATAATTGTCTATAATTCTCATGTCTGATACGTACTTGATTTACCAAGAAAAGTGTATTTTGGACGCTGAAGAGCAAGAATTCCTTATGTATCGAAGAACTATTTAGTAGAGATAGAAATAGATCAGTTCTGATTGAATAGAGAGACGTCTAGTTATCTGAGCGCTCGATTCATAATTCGAACTGAAAGCGCATTATCTGTCCCAAATATGCAACTACGTCTAATATCGGAGGAGTATACAAAGTCCAACACTTTCGCGTTTGGTATTTATTCAAGCCTGTTCGCGGATCGAGACTGAACGTACCTATGGATGTGTCAGCAACGCGTCTAACTAAGCACCTTTGAACTTTATCAAAGACATTTGCTCGTGATACGCCCTACGAGCCCTTTCGAACGGGGTAACGTTTACCCGAAATTGAATTTTCCCGCCCACGCTACATGTCGAGACTGGTAACCAAGCGAGAGAATGAATTTTGAAATTCAATAAACCTGTGCGGTTTTAAACGTTGACGTGATTAACAATTTCTTTCGTGAAAAATCCAGGAAAGAATTGTCTCTAGATATTCAAAACGTATTTGTTGTTATATGCGAATTTATATGTATATTTATATTATATTATTATATTTTATATTCTACGTTAGGTGTGCACTAATTTATTTGCATGAATTTGATGAGAGTAAAACTTAACGGAATAAATTATGTTAAGTATTAAAACTAAAAATTTGAAATATTTTACACATTTTGTATTATTACAAGTTTCGCGATTTCGAATTACGCATTTGACGAGTGGAATATTTCTCGCGACTGAAGTCCAATTGTGGAGACAGTCGAATTTTCCGGAGTTGAATTTAACTTTGCGAAACGTGCACGTCAAACGCGACGGCATGGCAGGTCAGTCGAAAAACTTCATAAATGTCGTAATGAATAATAATTGGAATGAAACGTGAATGAAGCCGGGTTTTACGCTAGATGAGTTTTGCACATTCCATTATTTCCTCTATCAATATAGTCTGTCGTATTGGACTCTCATGTCACGCCATGATAAATATTTTATGGCTCCTGAGTAGCCCGTGGATGTACGTATATTTGGCTTCATCTAGCTTAGAGAAGCGATGACAGAAGTTCCTACTGACAAACCGTGAAATATTTTCAATTATCGATTTTCTCTTTTCAACCATTTTACGTCAAATTTGATGGGAATTTACAAAAGAAAGACAGATTAGAATTTATTTGTATGGTCTAATTAATAAAAACAAAAGGACTTTAAACTATTCTTTTAAGTACTTTCTGTATACTAAATGAATAGATGTTATAAATAAATAACAAACTTGTTTTGCGTGAAAGACTTGTGACAAAGGTATTTGTCGAGTTGATCAGCTTGAATGATTTAGATACGAGTTTGACAGGAATCGGTTAATTGTTTCGATGATTTATGCGACTTGACGGTGTTCTCGGCATCTTTTATGCTTGGATCAAAACGATTTTCGACGAATTTCCGATATATTGTCGGCGTTTACGAGGTGATCAATTCGAAGTTGTTCGCGTCTGACACAATTTACATCTGAATATGAAGTAGTTACGATGTAGGAAATTGAATTTTTAAATATTTCAAGAGACCCGTTTTCTCAAAGTACAAACTGAAACTTTTGACATATTTAGATGTTTTAAATAGAGCTTTATAACCTCAGATACTTTTTTTTTCGAGCATACGTTTTGACTTTCGTGAGCATTGTAAAAGACGAAAGTCACTTTTATGGAGTCTCTAAGATTATTTGAGCTCTTAAATAAAAACCATATCAAAACCTATAAATTTAACAAATGCGCAAAATTGTAGATATTTTGCGAGGCTAAAAATAAATTATTACATCTCGAATTGTTATGTCGAAAGACAAGATTTTGATTTCTTTTATGAGGAAATATAGATGCAACAATGACATAATTTTCTAATATTTGTATAATCGTGAATACATGTTTTAAGAATATTTTAAAGTTAAAATAATGTTAACTTTAAAGATATTATTTAAGATAGACAATAACCAGTTCGAAAGATTGTAGACAGTTGCAAGTCAGGTACAATCCCATTAAAAAAATTTCAAAATTATGTGTTTGAGTAGTAGAAAGTATATGTTAAAATTCCATGTAACTTAAACAGGCAGACCAAAAATTTAATGGAAGTCACTTCTCTGTAAATATAATTTTTCTTACAGATATATCGTTGCAAATATTGGACATAGCATTTTTTCATATTTCTTATACTTTTTCCAGAGATCTTACGGCTCATACGATCGTAAACAAAGAGTGTTAACATTTTTCTTTGTAACTTGTATACGACAAAGAGACTGTATGTAATCTATGAAAACTTCTTGAGCCAACACCTACGTTCGTTGATCAATGCACGCTCTGTTGAAAATTATTTAATTACTAGAAAACGTATGAAAGAAAATAGCACCTGAAGGAACATTCGACATAACTTTCACCAATATAAGAATGCTTCGAAGAATATGAGAAATAAATTTTTACTCGTTTCAACATTGAATAAGAATTTTTGAGCTGACGAAAGAATAGGAAAGAAGATCGTGAGAAAAGTATAATTAAAGGTCGAATTGTTCACTCAATAAAAGGTATCTAGTTACTGAATTTAAAGACGCTATGCTAATTAATAAATCGATTAATCGGGGTCTTACGCAATAATTCTATAAATACAGCATAGTGTGATCAATGGCTAGGCACGTGTCACAGAATATCCGAACAACAAGCTTTCTTAGTGATACAAGATTAATTCCACTGTCAAGCTATCGATACAGTTCGTTCTCACGTTGAAAGTAATTGGGAACGTCGAATGAAGTCTTTTGAAACCAAATAAAATAAAAATAAGAAAACCGATGTGATTCAACTCATGTGTTCAACAGAGGGAAAAATGGAACAATCGTCATAGTATAAAAAAATAGAATTATTTCTTTTACGCAGACTAAAGATCATTTTGCAATCATTTGCAAGAGAATGTTGCAGAAGAAATCACTATACATGATGTAATATACCGATAGCATATATAATAATTAAAAGTTTCGCAGAGTTCTTACTCAGTTTCGCAGAAAATTGGCGCGTAAAACCAGCTACGAAACACCGCTCGGGCGATGACTCATACTTTATTCGAAAGAAGTATGAAAACCTATGAACAATCTTTTAACTTACAATCATTCATTGAATGAATTTACAACACCCCGTCACTAACTGTACAAAAAGACCGTTCTTAAAGAGATAGAAAATAAAATCGGTACCTCAACGAACATATGTAAGAACCGCGCGAATTTCAGATCTTCCCGAAGTGAAAACCGAGCAAAGTATAGAAATTTTGAATAATATATTTGTTTTTTAATTCAAAAGCCACTCGATTGCTGCATACTCTTTATGCCGATCGATTCGAGCCGGTTCACATCGAACAAGTATCGAGCACTGTTTGCGATCGATACCTAAAATCAGCAGATTCGATGCGACGATTTTCGGTTCTGTTTGACGAAGAAAAATCGCGCACACGTCGCGTCGTTATCGCGAGAACGACATGGTTCACCTGGTGGGAATCTCGAAGAGCCCTCCGGACAGCCGCATAACCAGCCTCGAGGACCGAGAACGCGCGTCGCGTCGCGAGTCGCGTGGACGCCGGTTAGTAAACTGCGGCCAGCGCCGCGGTGCTCGTGATAGCGACGACTGGCACCGTGCTCCATTGGCCAACGGGACGAAAGCCACCGTCGCTGCCGCCGTCACTGCTGCGCCGCAGCGCAAGCGTCTCACGGACTTTTTTCTACGTACAGAATTACGGGACCGATCGAATCACCTGATCGATACTTGATAATGCTTTACGCTGCAACTGTCTGCGTCTACAATGAAATAATTATTGTCCGATGAGTAACCAGTCAAAAGGAATCCGAAAATATTCAACCACCCTTGTCTTGTTCAACCCTTTCGATGTTCTTTTCAACGCATGATCGATTAGTGTATTGCGAATGAATAAATATCTTGGATTTAGTATGTTAAGAAGTGTTGATGTTCAATAATACATTATAATAAATTATAAAGTTATGGATGATATTGATAGAGATTGGAAAGATACAGAAAATAACTGTTTCAAACTGTTATATATTGATCCTGACTGAAACAGTTACGGTGAGCCGAAAAAATGTTATGACTATCATTAGATATATCGGTTTTAGTTTTTAAGCTGAGATGCAAATATTTTAATTGCCGTATTAATGATTAACAAATAAAAGTCTCTGGATATATGTTCGATCCTTGATATAACTTATAAAGAAAAAAAACGAATAAATTGTGAGAAATGTTCATTTTTCAATGATTTAAAGTTACTATTTTCTAGGCCTTATAGAATAAAAAAAGCGCAGTTTTATAACATTTCCATAAAAATTTACAATCCACTAATATGTATTATACTTTCTTTTAATAAACTTGAAGATTAGTGGTATTTTATCTTTCATTATCTTTTATGCAACGAGAAGCTATTTTAAAAACAGTGCCATTACGTTTGCGGGAAGGTAACTACTGAGAATCGTTCAATCGTTGAGAAAGAAAAGGTGTATTACCTTACTTCACACGGTAGGTAATGAATTTCTCTGGAAAATCATACATTGATTAATGGTGTACAAATGCGGCAACTGAATTAATTAACATACGAACACTGGTCGTACACGGATTCCAGAGACCGTACTAGCAAAGGTATTGCTGTAGTAGACTTGACCCACTTTTCTTTCGAATCTCTGTATATTAATAATCCTTGAGGCTTATAAAAGAATTCGTAATCAATTTCTCGCAAAACAAGCATGGAATTATCCGTTGCAACCACTTTTTACATGCCGGACGAATGTAATTAATATATTTAACCAGTCCTATAATTATCGTAATTCGTTTAAAAATGCCTCGAAACAGGACATCCAGCTTTTCTTTTCTCGTCTTTCTTTTCTTCCGTTGGACGGACGAAAAATGTAGGTCCGATGCTTAGAAACAGGGAAATGTCAACGTGAAATATAGCAGATTTGCTCTGCGAGATAGGCTCATGATACATTATGCGATACAGAAAGTGACAAATGCATTAGACCGGTGTAATTTTGCTGCCATTAATCTTGTTTTACTTGAGGAAATAGATGAGTTAAATGCAGATCCATGCAATCTACCAAGGATCCCAGTAATAACGATGAGAAAACTTCGGATAACTTTCTTTTAGAGAATTGACTAATGAAATAAATATCAACTTTTTTCAGAAGCGTTGGCCATTTATTGTAAATGGAATAAAACTTTGGATGTCATACATTTAAAAGGAATATTATAAATGGGAGAAGGTCGAATCCGTTCTATGTCATATCTTCAATACTCGATTATTGAATAGGTCGCTGTTGACTTGATGCTCCACTTTTATAGAAGAAATATTCAGGATTCGTATCCTTCGTTCAAGCATTCTCTTACACATAAAAATTATTTAATCATTCAAAATATAGGCTATAAAACATACAATAATCGTTTTCTAAGTGTATAAGGAAATTTTCAAATAATATTTAACATCGTCTAATTACGCGATACTTCATGGTATTGATTTTTAATTACTGCGCCGAAGGGCCAAGACTGCCTCCAGCAATTTCACTTACGAGACGCCATGAACTTTACGTTCAAAGCTGAAGCGGAAACTAGAAAAATTCGTTTTCGATTCCTTCCTGATTTATTGGAATTCAGCGAACATCTAATTTCAGATTATTAAAAATTCTTATTTATAAATATGTGAGTACTTGGAGAAAAGAGACTTGCAGAATTTCAAATTAAGAAAAGCAAGCACAACAGGACAAAATTGTATAGAACAAGATATATGGAATATATTAATTTGATAAAACTTGAATTATATATAAAATTGGAAAATCAGAATAAGAATTCTGTACATTCATGAAATAAAGGCACCAGATGCGTCCTCCAATCTATCATTACAGCAAATAATAGAAGAAAAGTCGGCAATAAAATTGCCATTAATATGTAATTTCGACCACGATATATACATGTCTCTCCTTGCGTTTCTTTCCCTCTATTAAAAATATCAATAAGTCACGATCAAGCGAATTTGCATGATTATAGACCCGATATTCAAATTCGATTTTCTACGCCCACGTTTCTATTTAGCATGTGTATAAAAATCGATAATACTTGATGATGCGCGGAAATGCACGGTAAATATTTGTAGTACACATGTTATAATCGAACGAGCTCATTCGTATTTTAACCGAAAAAAGCATCGTCATTAGCGGCATACAGCAAGCGATGTATATATAAGAGCAAAACTCAATATAGACTATTTAAAATTGAATAACCTTTTTAAAATAATATATAAACGATCTGAGTCTTCTTGACTAATTAGATGAAATAATTTAATCTTGACATTAATTCGAATCCACACAGTCGAGTCACATGAAAGACTATTTTACACCTCGATAGACTAGATCGATACCCAATGCTATTTTCGAAATAATGTAATGTCCTATCATGACGTCAGCATAGAACTGACGTAGACTTCGATACGTCAGGCTAACATACTTTCAGGAGCAAACAATACGCAATCTGTATAATGGTAGTTCAGAAATGCATAAAATCAAACTTGACGTTCTTTGTTCGTTAATCAGCAATACCATGACAACGGGATACCTTCGTGATACTTTTTTAAGCACAAATTAGAAGAATCTCGCTAACATAAAATAATAATACATGCGAGTCGCTACGGCTCCATATGTCGATGTCCATTTTTTCTTATTACTAGCCGCCGCACAGTTTTGAATCCATACTTAAATATATGTATAATTCCTGCAGTCAAGAGCTTTTTTGGGTCAACAAAGAGAGCAACCATTACTACCGAATCGAAGATTAAAGCTCAGAGGGAAGAAAAGAGTTTACAGGTGGTGTGCATCTTCATATCTTCTACTTTCCATTAGGACCTTTCATCGACTTTCGCCGTACGACAATTCCGTCAGCTTTCAACTCGCTTGTCAAAGAATCTCGATGGTCAGAAATACGTCCGGATATGACAGTTCGAAACCCACAACAGTTGTGCACGTGACATTCCATGTGACATACAAATTCCCGTGATTCAACTGAATTCGATACAAATAAAATAACAAATTGCCGCGTGGAATTCGATAAAGACACGTGCAAACTATTGGGTTGGCAATTAAGTGGTTGCGGATTTTAGATAAGAAATCTATCAACAAAACCCGTAATCATTTAATTGCCAACCCAATATTTAATTTGAATTTGTTCAATTTAAATTGAATAATCAAATAACGGCTATAAAATATCATAACATAAAAACCACTACTTTCTTTGTTGTAAAAAATGAATGCATAACATTGCACGGTGAAAGTTTAAGATTTGAATAAAAGTATAATAAAACACAATATACATATACAGTGAAGGCTATAAATAGTTATACATATTTAAAAATTAATTCGTTAACTTCAATGTTAGAAAAGTTATTCGGTTGTTGTTGTTGTTGTTGTTATCGTGATCGTGAAAGTGTAATTGATTATCGACGCGTCCGCGAGGTAACGCTAATTGCTTTCTGGATGCGTATCATGATTAGAGCTTAAGACAAAACATGGTGATCGGAGACTAAAATTAAGAATTGACCCTTGCAAGCTAGAATTTCGCGGACGACGCGTTCTATGCACGGCGCTACTACCAATCCGTAGTGTGTCGCGCGTGCTGGCGGCAACAAATTGCTCGAGCTTCGATCGAATAAATCACTCTCGGCAAGGGCTGCGAGAGGAAGCTTGACGGAAATAGGATCAGGAGAAAAAAGAGCGGGAGGGTAGGGTTGCGCGACAAGTCCCCAGGAGTCGGGAATATTGGTGATATTTCAGTGACCGCGTTCCCAGAAGGAACTCCTGGGGGTGATTGGCGGGCGATGGATCTACCCTTTCGAAAGTAAATGTGAAAATTCGATATATCGTTTCATTATACAAGGTAGGTCAATAATAACTGTCATACGCAATAAAGTATTTATTCTTTAATTAATGAGAAACAAGTGGATAAATAATACTAGCAGGAAATATTTTGTAAGAGTCCTTTAGTAAAAAACAGATATAAAATATATTTTGTATTATCATTCATCGGATTTTATAAAATTCATTTTCGGATATTAGAAAATCGAAATTTATTTTTGTCATATTTTAGGTTTCTTAATAAAAGCTGATTTGAGATAATTCTTATCGACTTACCTGATATAATTCATAGTGCTGACTACTTCACTCATGTACGTTGTGAAAGTAACAATTAAATTATGGACATTTACGTAAATTAACTCATATTTTTTTTGGGAGTGCAATTTAAAACGTGGGAAGTGCCAAATCTAATTAACTGGAAGATAATTATGTGAAATTGGAAAGATAGTGGAAGTTCGCGGTCAATTGTATTTCGACACTCACCTGATAGTTGACGTTCCGACTGTGATCGAGGCTGCTGCAAACTCTGCAACATGTAAAATAAATTCAGTTAATTTTAATAACAAATCAAATTAATTTGTGCAAGTAATCATCTATTGCAACGAATATGATAGACAGAATAAAAGTTTCACAGTTTATGGGTGCCTATTTTCATAAATACCATTGTATTGTTCTTCTTAATCCTTTTTTTTTAATTTTTATCTATTATTTATTTACATATTTCTCATTTTTAAAACGTGAATTGAAAAATCAGAATGAAAATTCCCTGATGTTATTTCTTCTTCAAGATGCACGATACAAGTATCTGATCTAAATTAGATATAATTCAATCGAAAATACAAAATATCGGATGCAAAATGGCGTTCGAATATATGAAAATAATGTCACGTGGGGCTTTTTGATAGAAGTAGATTGGTTTGAAAAATATGTTATAGGATTATTTTCATAAAACAATAAAGATGCTATATAGATCAATAAATTGCTACTGTGCACATCGAAAATTGCATTTTGCCGAGCTTTTCCACGATTTCGACCATTGTGCGACGCGACGTCCCAAACCACTCTGCTGACCGATCACCGAGAGTGGACAAAATAAACGAGCGCAGCCACGAATAGCAATTAAAACTTCGACGGACGGCATTAAAATTCAATCCGCCTATCCATCGTTTATCAATGAGAATTTCCGACGGTCCGCCGCGGTGAGCCGGGAGACGTCTCCGATCAAGTTACGAATTAATTGAATTAGCGACGTCTCCCTGGTGATTGCGCGTAGGTTTCCTGTTTACAAAATTAGCATCGGTTGATGGTCGATGATGGCGTCTCAAATTGCATTCGGACCGTTTTACCGTGTTCAGCCTGTTAATAGGTATCGAAAATTGTGGGCGGTCGGATGAGATTATCATATTTTGCCGATGGTATATCGAATTGCGAGGTTGCATCGTCGGCTCGCGCGGAGGCGTGCTTTAGAAACGAAACGAAAAGGGGAAAAGTTGAGCGAGGGGTTGTATCCCTATTAACCCAAGGGGGAAAACCGAGCGTGCTGGGGGATCGTACCATGACCTACATGCGAGATATCGAGCCAAGTCCAATATACGGCGTCGAAACACAAACGAACGGCCATGACCTTACTTTATCCACGGCAATGTTGTTTAAAAAGCCTCCATCGATTAACGAGGTCTGCAATACTAAAAATAATTTTGTAGGTATGGGCTATGATTTGGACACGGTACTTCGTCATTTAGCCGTAGGAAAAAGTCGACGAAACAGGCGATCACGTCTTCTTATTAAATTCACCGACACATCGTAGGTGTGATCAGCGAACGAGGTTCATAAGAGGTTTAGAGAGCAAGTATTGCGGGAAGAATTGCGTGTGCGTGCTTGAGAAAGGTAGAACGGAAAGGACCGTTTCGTGTGTGGGTGTTAAACGTTATTACTAGTAATTAGTTTTGATAACGGCGCGTCGAGTGGGTGTTGAGAAAACTTTATAGGAAATGGGAAGATAGCGTTAATAACATCTTTTAATTCATATCTACTAATCGAAAGTATATCGCGGTGTGACAATTTATTCTAAAAAAGTAATGTAACCAATATTAAATGCAATCCACGGTACAAATACAAGTGTAGAGACGAGCCGTACAAGTAGGCTGGGAATGTTGAAAATAATCGAGGTAAAATGCAATTTATAGTATTTAGAAAAGAAAGCAAATGTCTATATGTATTCCATTTCTTTAATAAAATTTTATCAACAATAAATAATAAATGAATTTTAATAATAATAAAATATTAACACTATGTTTTAATAAATAAACATTTATATAATAAAAATAGGAATTTGCATAAATAATAAGTAATAATGTCATTTTTATAGAGCTGAGTATTAGAAATAATTGTACATTAATTGTATGATCTATTAAGCGTAATGACCGGGGAAGCATAAACGAAATATACTCAAACGCGTATTTAATTTATTAACGCATTATTACGTTTAATATATCCCATCACAATTAATAGAAGGTTTTACCACACTACATGAGTACTATCAGTGTAGGACGTAATGCTGTTATACTGCCAGCGAAAACAGTTTATGTAACGTACTGCATGTGCCTCGCAATTTGCGTTAAATATTGGCGAAACAAGATTTAAGATGCAGGGAACGAGGCTTGAAAGTGGTGACATTAGTCGTCCTTCGCTGCGGAATTCAGAGTAATAAAGTGAATTTTGGATCGCATTCAAGGTACAAACATCGACATATTGAGATCGGTACATCTCAAGGTTGTATTTGCGAAAAGAGAAGAAAATATAATCAACGCTGGAAATATTGTTCAAGCAATAGTCAATTCGAGTTATACCTCTCTTTCACAAGTTTAATAACGTGCGAGAATTTCCAATGAAACTCAATCACAGGACTCATTCCCAAAGCTCTTTTAAAATTGATCTTGTTATACAAGCACCGCACGTTATATGTGTTCTAAATATACTGATCATTCTATGTAGCTATTTGCGTTAGGAGGTATATTTTAAATAGAAAATGATAAACTAATTATTCTCATTTTATCGTGCGAGGACAATTTTAACTCTACCTCTTTTTTAACCGTTTTAGAGCTTTAGCATGCAATGCATCAATCATAAATTTATTATATACAACAGTATTTCTTTTATTATAATTTAGGCATTCATTATTATTAATTAAATGTTCCTAGCTCCAAATTCAGTTCTTCAAATGCTTTTAAATTTTATATGTGAGCTTAATTAATATGTTAATGAATAAAAAAAAATTTGTAGCCAAAAGAACATCAGCCCTCTTATTTGTAGTTTTTTGGTTTTACTAGTTCGTTCAAGGTGCATTCATATAAAATTATTTCACAGAAATTTCCTTTGTTTCTCGATTTCGACCTCGCGCTGGATCGTAAATTTTTCACTGGCTTTGTTCGATAAATATTTCGTTTCCTCACACCTTGAACATTTAAATGATGTTATAAAAACCGGTATGACCAAAGATCCTTGATCTTTCATGCTTCTTCACAACAAATGACTTAACAGTTTTTAATATTCTACGCTGTCATTATTTTCATTAAACGGTAAGATATTTCAACGAACTAATCATCCTTTGATTTATAGCAGCCGTAAATCACAATGGGTGATAATTGCCATTGAAATATTGTCTAACACGGTGGCTCTCGATGAGGAACATCACAGGTGCAATGATTTTTTCCGCGTCCAACGGAAGTTCTCTTTCACCTAAGAGCCTTTCGCGCGCACAACCCACACACGATAGCTATTAGGGGTATGAGAGATGCCAACCAATTAATACGCCAACATGGCTCACTGCTCCATTAGCTTTGATCATTCGCCATCACCAAGCCTTCGAGCCACTATACGTGTGCATCACGAAAAAGTATGTTTACCGAAGCTGGGATGCTCACTCGTGCACAAACTGCCACCTTGTGTACCGATAGTTCATTGATAACACGAACCAAAAACTGCTTATAGCTTTTCAAAGATATTTATATTATATGAGCTGCTCATATAATATTTAAAATTGCCATGTCAATTCGTTATTTATAACACCAAACTAAATAATACTGAATGAATTCGCTTTATCTTTAATCTAAGACCCAAACATTTTTTATATTATTATATGTATCACACATCATTATTTAAATATTTATTGCTGTTAATCTCTATCTCTGTCGTATACTTAATGTTAAGAAGTTTTGAATTACTGGTTGAACTGTGAATGGTGGTAGAGACAATCCTCAACGTTCTTTTTACATTGCACAGTAACTGGCCTTCTGCTTACATTATAAGTTCTGCACCTTAGCAACCATGTGAAAATAATTTATGCCTCAGCTTCGCGTTCTTGTAATTCACAATTTATTAAAAGTCAAAGCATGAACCCAGACTATAAATAACACTGTGTGGCAAAAGGCCGGAAATATTGCCGCAACTAAAGTATCATTTTTAAAGCAGTCTATACAGATTAACAATGATATAAGCTCCTGATTTATAGATATTGAATATGGCGAGCCGCTGCAGATCGATAAATCTCGAGGAAATAACACCCTCAACGAGATGCAATTTTTTTCAAGCAACTTATTTTTATATCGAAAGGTATCAGCGTGCGCGTGGACAAAGTGGAGTGTCGCGAAATCTGCGAATGTGATTTACTTGCTACAGAAAAATTTATTTCTCAATCGTTATAAAATGAACCTATATATAAAACTGAAATTGGGAAATAATGTAAATACTTTACAGATGGCTAATTTTTCTTATAGTGAAAAAAACTTAATTTTCTCATAAAATAATATCTCTAATTTCTTCTTTAAAGGAAATGTGAACATAGAAATGTGAAAGACAAAATATACGAATATTTCAACCCTTCAAACCAAAAATTCACTGAAAACTCGGTCAAATTCGATCAGCAAAATTCGCACAGGTCAGGTTGCTATCGTAGTAGCACCAAACAGGTAGACTTGTTTGGTCGATTACGACGTACAGATTTCAAAAAGCTTATTTTCGTTTGTACCAAAAAACATTAAAATGGGTTTGATCAACGAAGCTGACATACTGACCTCCACCCGGATATGTAGAACGTTTAAGACAAAAAAAGGGAATGAGATTTTTTCGTTTTANCAAAAATTCACTGAAAACTCGGTCAAATTCGATCAGCAAAATTCGCACAGGTCAGGTTGCTATCGTAGTAGCACCAAACAGGTAGACTTGTTTGGTCGATTACGACGTACAGATTTCAAAAAGCTTATTTTCGTTTGTACCAAAAAACATTAAAATGGGTTTGATCAACGAAGCTGACATACTGACCTCCACCCGGATATGTAGAACGTTTAAGACAAAAAAAGGGAATGAGATTTTTTCGTTTTACAGAGAGAAAATTGAGTTTTAGATGAAAATTAAAAATTGAAAACTGAGATTTTCTGTACTAAAAATTTCACTGTTACATTTTCATGGGCAGTTAGAACGGCGACAAACGGACCACGGTAAAATACGACAATGGCAAAGGCAGAGTATTAGCTGGCGTAGTTGTGTATTGAATCTTTTTTAGCTTCAAAGCGCGAGGGATGACCTTCAACGATTTATGTTTGTATGTGTATCGGACATCCAACAGTGACATTAGTGCGTTACCAGGTCGAGTTAAAATCCTTGTGAATTAATCCTTAGACAATTTGGTTACACAGGTTATTGCGTAAGACATACACGAAAGCGTGCGAAGTTAAAACCGAACTGCGGGTTTCATCGCTTCAAACAATTTCACGATGAGCAATGGGACAACGATATCAAAGGAGACTCCACGGTTAAATATAGACCCTCCTCACAATATTTGCCTATAGAACGTCAACAAACGAGAATATATCGCGTCCTTTGCGACCACGGATGAGCTCGCATTTTTTCACGTGACGGAAAATAGTTGTTCAGTGAACTGTGCATAAATGCGTAAACAGATAAATACATATATGGAAAGTAAAAAGAAATATACTCTATTTTTTAAGAAATTAAGAAGTCCCGAGTAAGAAAAGAATATTACGGAAACTATAAATGATTAAATTATTTATATTGTGAAAATCGCCTACGAAGTGTCTGAAAATAGCCCAAACTAGTGTTGAAAGATATTGATCCCTTTATTCTAAAGCTGCACTCGCTGTTCCGAATACCTCCTCCAAAATTTGTCTATGCTTCAAAACTTACTTATATCTACAAAAAGCATGCGTTCGATTTTCATTAGCAACTCAAATAAAAGACTTAAGCATCTTGTTTCTTATCTTTTTCTTCGTGATTCTGTCTAATAGCAAGTTAAATGAAGCTGATGGGTCCAATGTCAAAAAAGTTTAAATTGTGCATCGTATATATTAATTAAGAACAAATGAGCTGTCAATGTTGCTAGAACCAATTCAGTAAAATTGCTCTCTCTTCCCGTCGAAATGGATACTACTCGCCAAGTTTCTCAAGGGCATAAAGTAATTTATGGCAGTCTTGGTGTTGTGCATGTGGAGTACGTTCTCGCTATCCTAATCTTCATAGACTAAACAGCTGGTCATTTATTACAGTCTATTAAAATTCTCTATTAAACAACTCTAAGATGAAAGTACTTACTTTCATGGATTTATTTATGATTATACAACTTGTTTCAAAACATAGTGATTCGCGTTGTAGGTGGAGATACCCGTCGCGAAGAAAATTAAACTCTTCACGGGCACAAAATATCATTTGCGCGATCACCATGAATGCCGGGAGTGTACTGAAGTATTAAAGAAAACGCTATTCACTATCAAGATATCGAATAAATGCATGAAGAATCCTGCTGCGAGTAGATATACGCGTAAGACCCATATCCTGCTAATAAAGTTTCAATTTCACGACGAGCAACGGTAACATCGATCGTTATTGATAAGCTCGGTCAATACTAATTTGATTCCGATGCCGTTCGGTTTTAATGCCCGCGAGAAACTTCCCAATCTCAAACTGGTAACTGTAACTTACCTGACCTCCGGCATGAGAGTTTGCCAAATAAAATTGGCCTGGTTCTTTCGACAAGTTTGGTTAAGCTATTAATAAGCTGCCAATCTTCGAATCCAAAATTCAATGTCCAAGCACAAAATAGAGATTTAAAATAAAGTTATTAAGTTAGTGCATATGAAATGTTGTCTTATTTCTTAAGTCTGAATTGTTCGTTCTAAAATCGTCTATAATGTTTCGTCTCACTGTCTATTATTACAAACCAAATTAAGCACTTGATAATTCGATTAAACGTAATTCATATTCCAGCAAAAGTTACACATAATGTCAATTTTGTTACATATTGCAGCGTAATTATTGATATTTAAAAAATTGGCTGATTTCTTACGATCTGGTTACACTTGAAATTGCAAAATATAATTATTATAGAAGTCAATAAAACCAAAGTTGATAGTAGTCGTGTAAATTATTCGAAACTATACATGTAATAAAACAGCATATAAATGGAGCATTCAAAGAATTTACNCTTCGAATCCAAAATTCAATGTCCAAGCACAAAATAGAGATTTAAAATAGTTATTAAGTTATTAAGTTAGTGCATATGAAATGTTGTCTTATTTCTTAAGTCTGAATTGTTCGTTCTAAAATCGTCTATAATGTTTCGTCTCACTGTCTATTATTACAAACCAAATTAAGCACTTGATAATTCGATTAAACGTAATTCATATTCCAGCAAAAGTTACACATAATGTCAATTTTGTTACATATTGCAGCGTAATTATTGATATTTAAAAAATTGGCTGATTTCTTACGATCTGGTTACACTTGAAATTGCAAAATATAATTATTATAGAAGTCAATAAAACCAAAGTTGATAGTAGTCGTGTAAATTATTCGAAACTATACATGTAATAAAACAGCATATAAATGGAGCATTCAAAGAATTTACAGATTAAAAAATTTACATCTGAACAACATTTAATAATTTAGTCAGGTATGTATAACTTAATTGATAAATTACTTGAATTATATATGACGTTCCACAGAAACTACATGTGCTGTTTGAAGAAGCCGACGTTTCACACGCATCAACCTAATATTTTATCTTATCAGAATCAGGAGCAGTAGGAAGAGGGCTAGAAAGTAGTAAGCGGAGCGGCATAGAAGAAGTGCGGTTCATTTCATCGGTTCAACTGAGCGGGAATTGGTTAATTTGCAAGGTATTCGCTCGGCTCGGCTCGTAGCAGGTGAAGATACCTGTTATGAAAGGGAAATTAAGGTTTATCGTGCCAACAAAGTGTCAATCTTGACGATGGCCTCCGCCGCGCCGCAGCGACCGGCCCACACGGACTGCACACGCGATTCTACATCCAAGAGTAGAATACAAATACCGTGTTCGCGATGGTCAATGCCACGGTACACGTTTCACGTGGGCAGAGACTAATGGTGGTCCATAAGCGCGGATCACCGAACCGAGTAACAGTCCGAGGAACGAGTATCTCCGCTCGGTAATCTCGATGCCAAATGCTGTACACGCTTTACTGCCAGGTGATTAATGCTCCCTATTGAACCTAGGACGATACTTTTACCCGGCCGAGGCCCGAACTTCGACTCGCATGCTCGTTGCACCATCGTTCGTACTTGTTATCGATATTTAAAGAAGTATTTCGAGCGAAAGACACGCTGCCGTCTCGCACGAACTTGGACAGTTGTCAATCCGTTCGGCTGGACACGGTTATTTATCACTGATACGTGCGCGTTGATCGATCACGCCGCTCGAGTCGACGGCGAAGAACGCACGTTGTCCAAGTGGTATCATGTTCAACCGTTACGCGAGAAATGGCTGATTTTGTAATGAGAGATAAAACGTCGATTGTAATGATGATTGGTTAATGGACAGGATGTTTCTTTAATGAATCAGCAATGACCCACCGCGAAGATATTTTAAGATTATTTATAATTACGATTTGAGCAATATTTTGAAAACGGGATTCAATAATTAGAATGTGAAATACTATCGCCCGGTACGTCCAACAAGTGTACCAACCGCAATGTAAGTGCATATATGTTTACCATACTTCAAGTTTTTACATGGGTCATAGTATTACGTTATTTGTTAATAGTTATGAAAGTAAACTTTATTATCTTAAGTAAATATATTAAGAAAACTAAACAATAGAAATTTCTTACGCATTCAATGTTGTAAAATTTATTCTCGTAAGACTACGGATAATAAATTACGTGTAGTGAAATCTATAAATATTCATACACATTTAAGAATTGTGTAACTTTTTTAATATTTTACGTGACGAATTAATTTTTGGTTAAATGTTAGGAAGATTAGTTTACTATATGATGTATAACCAAAAATTAAAAAAATTGCTGTATGTCGATTTTACGAGAAAGGAAGTAAAGAGCACAATTTTCAATTTTTTATTCTACCCTCTAATAAAAATTTAAAACCTGTATGAATATTTATATATGGACTTTACTGCATAAGATAGGTATGTATATTTTTGATATTTATCGCGGTATACAAAAGATCAAAATGACAATAGACGAGAAATGTTTTTGAGGATAATAGGATTAGAAGGAAAAACTTACCGGGACCTTTCCGTTGGCTTTCTCCGCGTCGTTGTTCTCCAACAATGGTGCGCTGCTGCTCTTTCCGCCCATCTCCACGCTGAGAGGTTCCGGTTTCAATTGAAGACTCGCCGCAGAAGGGGAGGAGGGTGCGCGGGGTGGTGTTTCCAACAATTCTGCCGAGCTTAACGAACTACTCGCGGTAGTGGACAAGCCTATCGAGCAGACAATTAGATAAATTACGTATTTCATCTTGCTTGAACTCCCAAAACCCTATTTAATATTTGCAATCGTTGATCGAAGATTAAGGATTTATATCCGAACGCAGCGATTACTATCATCGCCACGAATTGAAAGTACGAATCCGATCATCAATCGATTTTGTATATCTACTGCAGTGCCATGAGAATTTTCTAATATTTATTCATACACACTTTTTGCATTTCATGATAAAAAAAACAGTAAAATAATATGAAGAAGGTATCAGAAATATTTTCCAACCTAAATTATATTGAACTGAAGAAAACATCTAATTAAATTCTATACTTGTAGTTATAAAAATACAACTTATTTGTTAGTCGATTTATTTAGCTGATTACAGTTCACAATGGTGATCATATTTAAAACTTGAGAATGACACTGGATGTTCAATAAAAATGTTCATTTGATATTTTAGGAAAATTATTGAAGAACTTAGTATGTGTATGTCTTTCACAAATCACCTTTTCTTTCCTTCGTTATTTCATACACAATAAGACGCATACGTACACATTCTGTTCATCGTTTCACTCACTCATACAAGAACCCACGTCGATTACTATTTCAATTTTTCCTCGACTGACTGGTAAAAGATTTTTCATTTTTTGTCATCAAGCCGCGGGATCGGTTGATTGCTTCGCAAATGGTCAACGCAAAGGCGTTGTGTTTTACTCCGTCCCGTCAAACGCGAGCCGATATTCGAGCCGTGCAATTTGCAAGTCCCATGAAAACTCGCGACGTGTTTAGAGGCGCGATTAGTGTGCCGGTGCACGTTAATGGAACTCACATAGAGGCAGATTGGTCGGCCGCAGCGGCTTGATCCTCGGCAGGGTATCATCGAGGCCGCTGCTGCTGTCCACCGCGTCCTGCGAGTATTGGTCGTCATTCTCCTTCGTCTGCGTATGCACACTCTCGCGTTTAATCCAAACGTCCTGCGAGTACTTGTCGTTTCGCGTGCTTAACTTCGAAGGCCGTCGCCGGATTCTCTCCCAAGTCTCCTTGCGGTGACATTTGTTGGACGACGGGGCTGCGGGAAGATGATCTTTTTTTGTGACGCAGTGAAGGGGTCGAGTGGATGCGAATATATTAACCACTTATGATATCAAGCTATGCGAGTACTATGAAATATGAAAGTTATGGTTTTTTTCATATCTCTCAGCTTTACTTTGCGATGGAATCCAAACATCATATTATTAATAATATTGGAAATTATTAGATTTCCATGTCTCTGAGAAGAAGTTTAGTTTAAAAAAAATCTAAACACATGATAAATCTTATATTTGCTATTTAAAATCTTGTTAGTTAATTTTTTGTGAGAGTGGAGGAGGAGAAATTGTCAGGATTAATCAGGATTAGGATTAGTTTTTCTTCTATTAAATCTATCTGCATAGTTTAAGAGTTACATGTTTCACACAATCCAAAATCAAATTATTTCACATGGGTTCATGCAAAATTCATATGAGATCCACACGTCGATTTCAGAACATTCCAAATTGCACGGTTAAATGGTTAAGAAGCGACGTTCTCGAGGAGCGACGGACCACGCATAATTTTACTTTCAAAAATAATTCTTACGCTTCACAATTCGTCGGTCAGTGCTTCTAGGAGGGCTAGCAGTGCCAATGCCGCTCTCGAGTGGAGATGCTCTGTCAGTCGTATCCGGCGACAGGCTTCCGGACGAAATCTCATCCATGCTTTGCAAAAGATCTTGCGACGACGACGACGATCTATTGTCGTCGTCCACGGTATCCTGCGGCGAATCAGGGTCCAGGGTGCTTTCGTCTTGCAGCGACTGTGAATCCAATTGTGATTCCGCTGCGAACATTCGTTTTCAGACAAGAATAATTCCCTCGTGTCCGATCTGTCGCTTGGAGCTCACGCGGTCGCGCATCTTCACCAGTTGAACATTTTAAGAAAGTAGTGACTGAAGTTAATGGAGTTTTCGTACACTCCAATAGATTAGATAACATAATTTCAAATCTATAATTCTACTGCATTTTTCAATACTTTATAATAAAAGAAAAAAGGAATAGAAATGTACATTGTTTGGACTTGTTGATCATAAATAATACTATGAATTGACTTCGGGTACGCAATAACGATTTTTTAAATCAAGAATTGGTTAAAACAACAAGGGTATAAGTCAGAGAAGTTGAGATAACAAGAGATTTAACGATATCGAAACTTTTAAGAACTCTCGGACAGCTGCGAGAATTACCTCGTGGAGAGTCACAATCACTGACCCACGTGAAGCTGAAACTTCTTGAAATAGCCGGGGAAGTTTGCGTTGCTATGTCGGAACAAGTGAGCGAATCCATCGGTGGGCTATTCGGACAGCATGAGCCGGAGCCGTTTCGGATCTTCGATAACAAGGATTGAAGAGAAATCGGCAACTGGAAGCGTTACGTTTTATTATCCGAGGAACAGATTCAGGCTTAACGGCGACTATTTGCAAAGGCGAAGTTCGAATATTTTGCGGCAATTTATTTACTCTCACTTTTGCAAATTGAAATACATAATTCTTAATCATTTTTAATTTTGAAGAGTAATTCTTTGCTAACTATGTCAGTCAAATAGTGTTTCGTTAACTAATGACACATATAAAAATACTACGAAAATTTTAATAATTAATAAGAATAGGTATATTTATTTCGGAAAGTTAAATATAATACAAATACAACTGTTTTCAATACGAAAATATAACATTAAATTTACTAGCGTAATTAATTAGAACAACGTACTTGACATTAAAAAAGAAATTGAGATAATTACATTCAAATTGACGTAATAAAATTAAAGATAAAATCTATGGGAATCATAATCGGGATGTAAAATTTTTTAATCAACGAAAAAAGATACTCACTGAACCAGATCTTGAGTTCTGTTCCTCCATCATCTTTCTCACATCCACGTTCTCCAATCGTTCCGACTTTTCACTGTCGACGCTTCCCAGAGATCCAGCGTTGTCATTTTTCGATAGGTCACAACTAACGCTCACGTCATTACCCCTCGACCGTGAAAGGGAGAATTTCCTCAGGTCCACAGGACTGATTCGTCTCACATCCTTATCGGACTCGGACAGTCTTTTCGCAGATATATCAGAGCGAAAAGTCAGGGGTGAAACAGCTCTCTTTTTCGAAAGGCATTCTTTCGAACTAACGAGATTCCTCTTCGCCTGCGTTTCATTTTCTAGGTGAAGAAAATCCTGATCAGGCAACGACGAAACTCGGACGAGGACAACATCCGTCGGATTGTCATTGAACACTGGCGCATGTTTTTTCCACAAAAACTTGGAAAAGGGAGATTTCTTCTCTTCCGTCGGCGTCACTGGCGCTGATTTTGGTCCACTTCCGTTCGAGAAGAGTTTGTCATCCTCTAAATCATAATCGGGATCCATCGCGTTTTGATCGTTATTTCGTCGAATCTTAGGTAACCGCGGTATCCTCCGCCGTTTCTGGCTCATCAAATTAATCGGAAGACTCGTCTTCCGGTGAGCGTCAAGATGTTGCCTCGGTGGTAATTTGGCATTCGAATCATCGACAGCCTTATCCACATCATTATTACTGCTAGAACCAATCTGCAAAGGTCCTATGTTACTTTCAACTTCTTCAATGGTCTTCGAACTTATTTCTACGTGTTTCTTTGGTTGATTATAATTGTTTTCGAGGTACTGAACGCGGGAACTGTTCACTTCCTCGCGACCCAGTTTCGATGGTAGACTAGAAACATTCCGATCGGCCTTATCATCTATCGAACTTCCCGGTGACGAATTATTCGGCTCGTCGTAATCGGAGTTCACGGCATCTCCGTGAGGATGTCTTCTGCATCCGGTGATCAGGGCCTGCAGATTGTCCGGCAGGCTTCCGCTGTGTCTACGATCGCTTTCCGCGGCTGTAACAACCCGATCCCGCGGTTCGTCGTAGTCGGAGTTCAACAGGAAGCGATAGCCTGTCTCGTCGGTGAACAACTTTCCATTTCGTCGATCATGGTTGTTCTCCTTGTTTCGCCGGGACGATGATCGATCGGTGCTCGCCCCGCACGAGCTTCCAACAGAACTCTCGCTGTCCGATATACCGAACTCGCTCAACAGCTCCTTGTACTGCACGACCCTCGTCTCTTCCTTCTTCCTCTTCCGCTCGTCGAGCTCTTTCATCAGCTCGTTGATCTCGTTCGCGATGATCGTGTTGAACTCTGCCAGAATGTCGTTCGACCAATCGCCAATGTTCTCGACGGCGTTACAGCTCCTGCCGCC
>SMSR01015892.1:136041-163387 GCA_019453355.1 Ceratina japonica | reverse complement strand
TTTGATAAATAACTTTTATTTATGAAAGTCAACAGTTTCTTTGAAGCCTTGTTCATTACATATTGCGTTGTTCGCAGTTAATACGACCAGGTATGTCGAGGCAGAGCGATACATATTCCACGAACGTACTACGGAAGGGAATGATTTATTCGTGTCCAGGCTCTGACCCATACGTGACATAAAGTTCCGTGTGAAAGTCTTTTAACGAGGGATATTGTCTTACGGGAGATGTCGGTAAGCTAATATGCATTGTGCGCCTTTGGAACGATAAGATATCGTTTACTGTTCGCGTACAGAGACAAGCCCTCATATAGACAATCGGTAACACGTGCTGCGACCCACTAAATGCGCACCAAGTCGTGGTTTTGCGCTGCGCTCTTGCTGAGCGCATCACAGATCTGGCGATGCTTCGATAAAAGCGAATCGGCAAATATAGCCGAGGGTTTGAAATTGACTTTTGAAGTAAAATATAATCTGTACAGGTAGACAATTCTGTGTTTGAAGTCTGCATGAAAGAAATAAAGGCTACTGAAGAAATAGGAGAGTTGGACTGCAGCTTGGAGATAACGCTAAATTTGGAATGAATAGCTTCTATGAAAAACGAATAGCTAGAATGAACAATACTGGAAAAACAATGAGTTTTTAAAGTTAGTTCCCGAATAGTCTACCTTTTATTGTAAATGAAATCCCACTTTTATTTGCAATGAATAGAACAGAATAAAAAAGATATAAATTATTTTTTCAATACGTTCTTGCTACGTTTTGATCTGCGCATCAGATACAGATTTCATTGATTAAATTCCACTGGCTGTAATTCTCGATAATAACAAACGCATGTCAAACGATCATTCCAACATTGATGAGACAGACAAATTGACGTAAGGAGATTTAATGCTGCCATCAATTTTTCTTCCTTCACCCATTTATCTTTGATTTCGTCACCGTGAATCGAACTTGATCTTTCCTTGACGTACGCTGTCGAGGGAGTCGCGTGGCGAGGATAATTCATCCGGTTCGGAACTACCTCGTCAGTTTCCTGCCTTTTTACGGATCAGCCAAGGATCACGACTCATCCTCGACTCATACGGTTTGGCTATCAGCGAATTAAGGCTGGCCATTTCATCGTTGGATTATAAAACTTGTTAAGGCGCATCGAGCACCGTATCCGATGTCCAAGATAAAACCATCGAAGCAGCGGAGCAACATTAACGCGTTGGCCCTTGACCGTAATCGACGCTCAACTACCAATTCAATTCCCAAATTTTCCTTTTTCGTACGACAAAGCAGTAGGAAAAATCTTAACGATGATATTTAATCAATAAAGGCTAAAGCACGTTCTAAGGATAAATTCTAAACATATTGTATTTTGTTATGCTTTGGCGAAACATATTTTAAACGATCTTGTAACTACCGTTTTTCACGTTGTACAATGTTTGTTGTAATTACAGGCTACGGTAACCTTAAACCGTACGTTAGACGTACACGTACACGATTACCAAACACTGGCTACATTTCAATGAATTTTCACGTACTCACCGGAACACAGAAACCGATGTACGTAACTTGTATTCCCTTCGACTTTCTACGTTTCCTTAATTGTAGTTGAAATAATTTCGCCTCCGTTCGTTGAAAATAGTAAATTTCTACTTTTAATGTCTACGAGACTGATAATGACAAATGAATGTTCGATGGGAATAATTGAAAAACAAATCAGTCGTTGCATTCCGTATCAATCCTCAACACAAGGTGAGATTAAATTAATAGTAATCTAATACCATTTGAGAAATGCTCAAGTCGCAGAACTTAATTTTGAAATTTTTATTTAAATAACATCTATCATGGCCTATAATAAGAGATCTAAAAATGAAACGCATCTCGGAGAGCAATCGAAATCGGCGAATAGGTAAATCAAGCAACGCATGGCATAGCGGAGATGGCAGCGTACGAAAGGGGGGAATCGCGATCGCCTCTCACTCCTTTCGAGAAACTCGAACCACGAAGGACGAGATTTATGTCGCCTGCCTCCCCGACAACCGCGTCTGAGCTGAACCGCGGTTAAACCGATGCTCACCTTTAATTGGCCGTGAAACCTTCCCCGAGCGAGAGCGCCTTGGGACAATTAACGACGCATCTAGAACCGTGTCGAAGGTGCTGCTCTTGAAGAATTGCTGATCACCTCTATCCGGGAGAAAAATGCCTTTGAGGCGAATCCAGCCTGATGACAAATATTTGTCATTCTAGTCCTAATATTATTAGGCATTCTGATCCTCCCGAATATTTCATCGATTGTAGATTTTTTTTAACGATTGCTTTAACGTTGTTCTGATTGCACAATTTCTGCCAAAAGTTATAGCTCCATAATTTCAAAACAAGTTTCTTAATTTCGTTCAAATTGTGCAGGTAAGTTTAATATTACAATATCTATTTGCAAGATTTCAAACATGAGTTTCTACTTTAACTTATATCCACAACAACCTTAAAGTCATCATTCTTAATCTCACAGTTTTAGTTGATTATAAAATGATCTTTGTCAATATTAATTTTTCAGTATGAAGAAGTAGTAATAAGAAAAAAATGAAGAGTAATGTTTCCCATTACTGCCTTCACTTCTGAAAATATTGAAACAAGTACAGCTCGCTACCCTTCAGCTACAGATACTGATGTCCCAATGAATCACGATCACAATAATTAATAATTGCTCATTTTTCCCAGAGGTACGACCGCGACATTCAAATTATTACGGATAACATCTGCAACGGTCCATTATTTGACTCGTTGCTTCCAATGAATTATCCCTGCTCGTTAGCGATGCGAGTGCTCAAATAGCAGCGTGTCGAATAATACTCCTGACGTGGTTACCACCCCAGCGAATATAAAAATACGTTTAGTACTTATATAGACGTAAAAACGCATACTAAAAATTCAATTTGTATAAAATCCGGGCTAGCTTCTTTGAAAATATATGGGCATTTACACATTTTAAATATGTATTTACAGTTTTCCAGCAATGAAATTGTTTAGTCAGTACATTTTGTTATTCTAAAACTCATAAGTTTACGTTTTTCTAACATTAAACAAACCGAGAATTTTAATTCGCTAATATAATATAATATATTTATATTTTTTACATTTTAGTGTAATTTAATGTTAGCAGTGGTACTTTAGATTGATACCAGTTTAAATAATAATTACAATTGTTACAACCTCACAAAACAAATTTTGCTTTTCATAGAAGAATCTCAAAAGCGGTCAATTGATCGCTCTGGTAAGTTTAGTGTTAATACTCATAAGAAAAAATGTTAAAATCAACGTTTTTTAATGATAATTAACTACAAACTGAAAATACGAGAAATATTATAATGATCGATTGCGGATTCGAGGTTTAGCGTTCTGGTGATAAGGAGTTCATTAAGCGTTCGCGTTTTAACGGAATATTGTTCCAGCAAGAATTCCCTCGAGNGCGGGCTAGCTTCTTTGAAAATATATGGGCATTTACACATTTTAAATATGCATTTACAGTTTTCCAGCAATGAAATTGTTTAGTCAGTACATTTTGTTATTCTAAAACTCATAAGTTTACGTTTTTCTAACATTAAACAAACCGAGAATTTTAATTCGCTAATATAATATAATATATTTATATTTTTTACATTTTAGTGTAATTTAATGTTAGCAGTGGTACTTTAGATTGATACCAGTTTAAATAATAATTACAATTGTTACAACCTCACAAAACAAATTTTGCTTTTCATAGAAGAATCTCAAAAGCGGTCAATTGATCGCTCTGGTAAGTTTAGTGTTAATACTCATAAGAAAAAATGTTAAAATCAACGTTTTTTAATGATAATTAACTACAAACTGAAAATACGAGAAATATTATAATGATCGATTGCGGATTCGAGGTTTAGCGTTCTGGTGATAAGGAGTTCATTAAGCGTTCGCGTTTTAACGGAATATTGTTCCAGCAAGAATTCCCTCGAGCTTCGACGCATGACCGAGTTTTATTGAGCTTCTACCTTCCAGCGGAAGGTTCAAAGGCTCGTGTTATCGTACGAGGATCTCCGTGAGCCTGCTTCTCGATCGGCAGGACGGGAATTTATTATTAATGAATCTATCGGTTAGTCGTGGATGACGGATAATCGATTCCGTAATTGCGTGAACGGCATCGAAAACGTTCCGCAACGTGAGAATCGGCCAATCGACGCATATTTTATCGACAACGGGCACGCATGCTACTAACCGCAAATGGGATTTCTAAAACGCGAATTACTTTAATCGACGCGGCCTTTTAGCCGCAGGTTCTCGATTGAATTCGTACTTTTTGTGAGAGAGTTACGTAATTCGCTAAATAGTCTTATATTTAAACCAAAATATTAGTAAAAGTATATGTGCATAGACTTTTAGAGAAGATTCATGTATGTGTTTAACATCGCTTAGGAATAACTCGTACAAGACTAACGATCTCCGTAAATGTCAAGGCAGTGAACATAATGTGCAAGATGTAAAGCTCACCATTTCACACTACTCGACACATGAATCTGTCGAAGGTAATACAGTAGAATCTCCATTATATGAACTAATTATGGGACAAAGTGTTCGTATAAGTGAATTCTCATATAATAATAGAAGAATAAGCGATTACCGTTAGAATTATATGTATACTTAATGCAAAATGAAATAAAACGAACATAACTTGTTCATAGAGTTTCGATATTTCTTCTTATTAACAAAATTAAAAAAAGTTTTATCTATGAATTCAGTACCTCTTTTTTAGTATGTAAGTCATAATTTACTGAAATATTTTTCAATTACACGTTTCCGGCTTTTAATGCTAATAATGGGTGATACCGCAAAACCACTTTTCTCTGGCAGAATGTTTTGCACATTATTCACATTAGAGTTTTTATATATATCAATTTCTGGTCAGGGGTTCATATGTATAACGCAAGTTCTACTTCTACATAGAATCAATATGTAGTATTACATACCCAAACGCGGTGCAGCGATTCAAATTCTTTCGCAAACTGACGGCTGAGTTCGATGAGGGCTAACGAACAATTTTCGATCACTAAATTACTGATCACCTTTTAACTTTAATCCGGTTACTGAGACCGTTTTACAACTGTCTGACGCCGGAGAATTTCCACTTCTTGCGAGCAACAGCTCGTCTCATTGTTTCCCAGCCGGTATTACAACTCAATCATGAACTTCTTAACACTTGTGATTGTTCACAACCGCGCGATCGATACTCGTGTGCAGGTGAATACGCGAGCCAGCAAGACCAAGGCAGAGGCAGCGTGATCTTCGACGATCGAGACTCGAATGCGTGCGTCATCGCACGATCAAGCGTGCACGCACGATCGCTGCTCAAGGATCACTGGGTGACACGGATCGAACACCGATGCACGGTGCTTGATTTCCGTTGTCGGATTTCGGCACGAAAAACAGTGACACGTGTTCGATCAATGCGAAGGCAGCAATAAATTTACAACCAAAATCGAATATCGGAAGATCGGCAATCTTGAAACTCTCGAAAAAATGATTCATGTATATACAATCACAAGTGCTTTCTGGTAATTTATTATTCTGTTTCTTTGTCTGAAGTATGTACATATTACATAAGGAATTATAATTTGAAAAAAGTTAGGAGTAAATTACATTTGAATTACTAGTATTAATTTTTGTATAAGTAAAATATTTTTTAATTTAATTGAACGAAAATGAAAGTGAAAACTATATTATCTCGTTATTATTATTACAAAAATTGAGAACTGAGTATTTAATTCGGAGACTGAACTCCTCGAAATATACGCCTCATCGAATACTTTCACCGAAGGAAATCACGAATCGGTCACGCAATAGAATTATGTACACCTACACTGATGAAGACGTCACAAGGTGCATGAAGGGCTACGTAACCCTAGCGAGCAATCTGCCTGTTCCATTCCTTGACGGGATAATAATAGAAACCGTTATTCACTTCTAATATTCCTGTCAAATGCAACGCTCCGTAGACTACTACATTACTAATACAAGTCCAAAGAATATAATAATAATCATGAACAATATGAAATGTTAAACGAATAATAAATATGAGGAAACTCTTCCATAGCAATGTTCACATAATAAGAAACAAAAGTACTCGCATAAGAAAAGTACTTGAATAAAAAAAGAAATATTTGCCCAAACTTCTCTCGGAACGGGAAGAGAAATCTGCAAAGTTGGTTTACTAAGATCACACGAGCATATGGAAGACCGAAACCGGTGCATCGATTACTGGAACTGAGCCATACTGTCTCCAGTCTCGTCGCCTCGTTCAGTAACCGATGATCTGGCTAGACAGCTTGGTAGCATGGTAGCCTTCTATCAGGGAAGAGAAAATCGTTCGAAACGCGTTCACATCGCACCATCACGGTGGCGTTGTATAAAGCGACGCGTTGATGCACTCCATAAATTCGATACGTAGCGTCCAAGTGCCGAGGCATTGAAACGTCGCGATAATTCAAGGGAAGGTCGAAAAGTTACTTTTGAACCACCGCTACCATGCACCTGCTTCATAAAACTTTGAAGCATGATGGATGACCGTAACTATAAAACAACCGTACAGAAAAGAAAATGCAAAATCGTCTTTAAAAGGGAAACTTATCGTTATTATCGTAGAAAGTATTTACATTTACCAAGGTGAATCGTGAAGCGTAATTTGCTGGAAGAATTCTACAAATTTTCAAACGAAAACTGAGCTGTTTATCAATTTTATCGAAGTTCTTAATTTTTAGGACCGAAATGGCGGATGCGCTTGGTATTAATAGCATGCACAAAAATCTCTGTTTTCTCATAAGAGTAGACATTCTTGTCCAGAAAATCAAATCCTAAAGTGAATATTATGCATTAAAAAGTTTCTACTATCATAAACAACAAATATTGGACGCCTAGTAAACTTGCATTCGTCGTAATGTTGATTAATTCATTTTCATTATTTGAATCGTGTCACCTGTCGCAAAACGAACTTCACTTCAACCGAGAATCGTTCAGCGAACGACAGGTTGTCTCCGAGGCGGAGAAAAAAGTCGCTTTCTATTCAGTCCAGAGGTAGAAAGTTCGTCGAGAAGCATGTCGTTTCCGCGTTTCAAGGGATGTCTCTTGAGGGCGGCGGCCTGCGAAACTGGAAAACGGACACTATCCATATCCCGATTAGAACGGTCGTTTCTACAGGAAATAATAGCCGAAAGCTGCGATGAACTAAGAGTCGGGAATACATTAATTCCGAGAAGAATGTCCCGTAAAATCAGCTGATTAGCTCCGAGCAGCGTCACGAATCCAATTATATCAACCGGCTGAAAATTCCCGCGAAGAGAGTGAAAGTAGACGGCAACCGATGGAAGCACGAAACAATGTTACTTCTCTCCGGAAGTGACAGCGAATTCGACTCAAGCCTGTCATTAGACGGTAATTATCGCTTTCGATTAATATTGGATTTATTTTCTTACATAGTTTTATCTACCATCTGCAAATTATTATTGGTTACACAAAGATGTCCTCTCTAAATGATATAACGTTTTGAGAATCCGTTTTACTTTCCACCTCATCGATTTCTCTCTCTCGCTATTCTTGGAATCTTCGTCCAGGTAGAAGTTTGATATATTATGTTAGAATCCTTATGTAAGTTTTGTACGTTTTGCAATCGTGACCCTTCGCATGCGGCTTCGCCGATATTTCTTCGGAATGCGTTTTTGTTAGAATTCCGCGGCATTTCACATTTCAATTTTAATGTGGTGGTTCGGTGTGGTTACGTGGAACGAGCTTTCTTCGTATATTTTTGCTCCGAACGTTATAGACAGTTTATTTTCACGTCGACATTGCAATAAATATAATGTATTTGTATGAAAGATTGAACGCAGTTAATTTTGTAATTGATGAATTATTCAACGAGTTCCAACAGCTGGGAATTGTCAATGCGATTATAGTAGAAGTGTTTTCTAAGAACATAATTCAAACTTTCGAAACTTATGATTTCTCTTACAGTGGAGTCTGTAACTTATATTTTATATATGTATTCTTTTTATACATCGAAAGTAAACTGAACGTCTCTAACAACTAAATTTATTCGTAAGGTCCAATATTAGAAACGATATTCAATTTTGAAACGAACAAATATTTATGGACTTCACCGTATTTGTAACTCGCAATAAAATCTTCCGATCGAGCGTGACTTCATCCGCACGCCTTCGATAGCATGATTTTCCCTTTCTCTTATCCGTGCAAAACAAATTTAAAAGAACCACACATGTGGTCCCATCCCGAGTTCTCGAGTAGATCGATCTCAATAATTTCCTTTCGCAACGTGAAATGGCGTGTGTGGGCATGGAAATGTCGAACTGGTCCGCCCACCAGGATTAAAAAAAATACACAAGAACAAAAAAATAACGTTGTAGACGACATGAAAATTACTATAAAGGATATTCGTACAAATATGATACGCTCGTTCCTCTCAGATTATAAATCCTATAATACTCGTCTTTAAATTATGTCCTTTACGATTCTCCAGCTATATTTTAAGCACTTAATAAGTATACATAATGTGACCATTATTTGTGAAATTTACTTAAAATTTAATATTTGTTTCAATTTTAGCATTAAACAATGATAAAAACCTTTTCTTATACAGTTTAATTTGTAACACGTTATCTACTGACATTCTGGTTCGCATACCACAACAGGAGTACCTTGTGCTGTCATCAAGAGGCAAGATTGAACAGGCTTCCGTCAGAAGTTCGCCAAAGCATAATCGATCGTAGAGCTAAACTTCGTCCATAGAACTTTGTGTATGCACATCCTTGGTTCTACCTACCTACCGAATTTTCCAGTCTTTCTCGAGCGGGCACATGACGTCTGATCGCTCGGTTTCATTTTCGAAGTTCCGCCGAAACGCAACCCGGTGATGACGTAACAACATGCAAGGCAACATCGGCTCCCAATAAAATAAGTGCATAGTGACGCAACAATCGGGGGGGTACGATTAAAGTGCAATCGCTGGTTACGATAAAAATCGACCAAAAGTTACGTGAAAAGAAATGAAAAAAAAGACGATGAGAAACAGAAAGAGGGAACGCGATTGGCCCGTCCGCAGCAAACGAAAGTGGGATTCCAAGAGGTTGGTGCCCAATCTGGAGCGCATGCAACGTTTATCACTCACGTAACCATGAAGTTAAACTGGTTCCAACGTGCTCATCGTAAATAATGGCACGATTATTCTCGGTCGGCGATCGGCTGCGTGATTAATACTTTTGTGCGAATACGATACAACGTCCGGCAGTGGTTCGTTAATCGTTCTAACGGTGCTCTATCTGCGATAACAGGTCTAAAGTCTGATAAAAATCGCATGGATTCGTGTTGGTCGCCCCTCGTGATCATCGCTGGGATCGATTAAACGCTAACATCTTTTTAAGCTTCAGTTGCCTGTTTGATGTGACATCAGTATGTTCATCGTCCTATGATAGAATTATCATTACATGTGTTCCGATTTATCAAAACACCAACTATAATAGATCGAATAAAAACCGAGCGCATTTTCCTTCGCTCTTTTACCGGTTGTATTTATGAACTTGAGACCATAGGAACAGATGTTCATATTTATGAAACATGCTACGAAGTGGCTCAAAATATCGGGACATCGTTATCGTTACAGTGTTCCAATGGTTACCGGTAGGGTGCAAATCAAAATATACCCACAGATCCGTGGCAATATTTATGGTCCTCGAAAACACGAGCATCTGCCAAATGTTCTTACTAAATTCGTTTGCAAACAAATCCTCCGAGACTATCTTCGATACCAGGAAACGTACAATTAATGCAAATAGAGGGTATTGTTTAAGCAATGTTAAGTTGTTCTGCAAAATAAATTGTGTACCACCTGCGATACAAAGAGAATGTTTGTATCTTTTTTTATAGGTATTATTACATCGTTATTGACACAAAATCGATCCCAATTGCGTGAGTATTCTTCAAAATAATTGGAAAATTGTAACTTTATCAAAAAATTATATTTTCATCGAAACAGCTTTCTTTTTGCTGAATTGGAAGCTCATTCATTTAAATTGGATATGGAAATACAGCAATTATGTTTCCTCTGGTTACTATAATAGCTCTTGATTAGGAAAGGAGTAGTAATATATATACAAGAAAAGAATCCTAATATTTTTGTAGCACATAGCATTACACCCAACAGTTTGTTCACAATGTAAATTTCTAGCTCCCATATGATTAATGAACAGCTAAACTTGGCTCCGTTCATTAAATCATGATCAATGCCTCGTCTAGATCTAAAACTAAAAAATAACACAGCTGCTTTGGAAGATGTATGTATGTATGTTCGTAGATCGAGATGAATGTTCAGTTTACTTTCCTCCAAAAGTTTCGAATACTTTTAATACTTAGGAACAGCTTGTAGACTAGAATTTAAAGAATGACGAAAAAGGAAGCACAACTGAAGGAAAATCACGTTAACCACGATCACTTATTTAACTTCTTCCTTTTTATTTGTTACAATTTAATGGCACTGCTTCTAAATAGATTTTCTAACTTCTAAACCGAGACACGAGCAAGCGAGCAAATCAAGCAAATAGCAGTTAGAGAAATAAGAGAAAAGGGACGTGAAGGACGTCTGATAATAGGATCCCGAAGGCGATCGATTCTGGTGCAACCATTAAAAGGTGAAACGGAAAGCGTACAAGGGTTGAAGTTTGCTGGCCGTTTGACAACGGCCATAAATTCCGTGATCGCCTCTTTTATTTCTCCGATGTAACATTCGCGCTGGCTAGTTCACTGCTGATAATGAGTTCCACGCGTAAAGGGGTGTATTCACTTGAGCACTCAATAACTAAATAAGCACCGGAAGATATTCACAATACATACACTCATCATGTTTGAAGTACGTATTGTGATGTACGATTTATGGTGGACAATCGCACTAAATATCATTGGCACAACACTAAAACGAATGGTAAAATGTGATCAGTAGAGTTGATGCGCGAGCGAATTAGCATGGCACTCGTGTTTGATGCTCATTTGGAGCAAATGTCTGAGGTTGTATGAGCCATAAGATCTCTGCAAAAAATTTAAGACGTAATAAAAAGCTGTGTCAAATATCTAAAGCAATAAGTTTAAAAAAAAATGATAATTACAGAGATTCACCCGGCCAGCAGTAAGAATAATTCGCACGGAATTTACGATGAAAATCTCTTTATTAGGCTATCATCATATACCAGGGCGTGAAACGCGTTAACGAACACGAATATCGACGTGTAGCAGTGAAAAGCGTGGGAAACGCGAAGGTAGAAAGTCAGAATGTAGTACGCGATTGGGAAACGACCGACTACTTTAACCCTCGTATGCTATTGTAATTCGCTCGTTACGTCATGACATCCGTTTGTGTTTCGTCGGTTTGAACTTTTATGTACAGCGAGTATTGACGCCTTTCTGTTGCCGCTTTATTCGTTACATAGTCACCACGGTCTTGTGCATGAACTGCCATTAAAAGTCCAAAATACAGATGATTCATTGGATTCCAGACCTATTACACACGCGTACATAAAAAATATTGCACGTTCTCTCTCTCTCTGTCTTCATTACTTTCCCTGCGTCGCTACTAATTGAAATTATGGATTTTCTATTTGTGCGTGCGTAGTGGGTCATGAATTCATTGAGTCACATGAAGCTTTATAGTGATTGAATTCTATTTTTATTATTGCTCAAACATCTAGTCAGCAATATCGTAAAATATTCCATCATTTTCCACAGATATTCACGAAACATATGAAATTATCTATCGCAAAATCTGAAAGAATAGTTGAGTTTTTCTTACTGATGCTATAAATCAGATATTCTAAATTCCTTTCCCAAATAACAAACGCGTATGTTATTAATCAAATTGTTCGCTAAAATTTACGACAGGGGATAACTATCATGTAACTTCAGCGCGACAAGAAATAACCACCAAACATTTTAGATGATGTCCTCCTCCTATGAAAGACGACGTTGTCGCGGTTGGTCCTCAGAGTTTCCGTCGTACGGATGGAAAGGGAAGATCCACGGAATCCCATAGAGAAAATAAAAATGGCAATAAAATTCTTCGTATCTCAACCGTGGCTGTCTGTTGGGGCCGATGGTATCTGTAACCATCGAAATTTACCACCGGTGAGAGTTACATTGTAAAATCGGCCGGTGTGGAAGAAGCAAGAAGGTTGTGCCACGGTGACCAACGACGAGCATCGCCATTATTCGCCTTTATTCCCTCGTTGTTCCACCTATTGCCACGCATTATTTATCGTTCCTCCCTACATTGTCTCGGGTTTTCGTTTCCTCCCGATTGCGTGCGTGTCGCGTGTTCGAATCCGTAAACAAGCAATCGCGACGATTCCATCGCGGTAATTGTCCCGGCTGTTTGGGACTTTGGAAATTCTAATTGCTGGTGAAACACAGATTCACCTCAGGCGAATTTACATATCGTTATCACGACCGATGTGTAAGTATCATTAATATTCGAGATACGTTTCAAAATAGAATAATCCTTTCAATAGTGGATCAAACAATTTCATTTTCTTTCAGACGTCAGAAAGACTAGTTTACTACGTAATATTTAACAAAAAACTAAAAAATTTGCTTTGGAAATTATAGTACCGGTATCAGTTACGTCACTCGAATAATGAAATCAAAACATCTCCTGAAGTAATAGTTCATTGATACAAACAAGTTAATACCCTTTTATAAAGAATAATGAGCTATATTACACTGTGTAATAATTAATATGTGATTTCATTCAAAATATACGATTTTCATTTATATAAGAAAAAGCTAATGATGTCGAATTATATTACCCCTCATACAACTCATATTTGAAACATTTTTTATAAAAACTGTTGTTTTAGAAAAAATCGTGAATTGTCTATCTGGGGGTTAGGATGTCACGCAGAATATTATCCTTGAAAATGGGATTAACCTAGCGCGTGACCAAAATGGGATACTGACGGATAATTTAACCGAAAAACTTAATGTTCGCTCTGTCATCGAATAAACCGTGCGACAAGAATCATTATATTGCATCGTGCCGCATGAAACCGGGGATGAATCATCGAATAATAGTCATCGTGCCGGATTACGCAAGATTTTCCAAAGTCCTTTGGATAATTATTATTTGTCGAAAGAGGGCACGGAGAATTCGCGCGATCCGCAATCGTCTCCGGTGGCGTGTTCACGGGAAATGACGTAACAGCGTGGTCACGACTCGAACGTCCCTGTAGACCACCTCATAAATAAACATCATTGACCCGGTGAAAACTGAATTTACTAACCGGCGAATACATCGCGATAAACCATCGGTATTTTACTACCGAGCTAACGTCCATATTTATCTTGGTTTACGTCGTCGCGTTGACTGTTCTCATATAAATATGTCATTTCTTTGTATTTTACGGATCTGAAAAAAAATCGGTCAATTTTACACTGTTTATGACTGTCCATGATTCTTAATTAGAGGAGAGAGATACATTTGGACTAGTAAAATAAATCTTCATTTATCATCTTCAGAATTTTTACTATTGATTAAAATGAGAGAAATAAAGTGAAACGTTAATTTAAATATAATTGCAGCCTTCCGGCAATCGAATCTTAATTTTTAGGACCGAAATGGCGGATGCGCTTGGTATTAATAGCATTTTTGCAGGCACAAAAATCTCTGTTTTCTCATAAGAGTAGACATTCTTGTCCACAAAATCAAATCCTAAAGTGAATATTATGCATTAAAAACTTTCTACTATCAGAAACAACAAATATTGGACGCCTAGTAAACTTGCATTCGTCGTAATGTTGATTAATTCATTTTCATTATTTGAATCGTGTCACCTGTCGCAAAACGAACTTCACTTCAACCGAGAATCGTTCAGCGAACGACAGGTTGTCTCCGAGGCGGAGAAAAAAGTCGCTTTCTATTCAGTCCAGAGGTAGAAAGTTCGTCGAGAAGCATGTCGTTTCCGCGTTTCAAGGGATGTCTCTTGAGGGCGGCGGCCTGCGAAACTGGAAAACGGACACTATCCATATCCCGATTAGAACGGTCGTTTCTACAGGAAATAATAGCCGAAAGCTGCGATGAACTAAGAGTCGGGAATACATTAATTCCGAGAAGAATGTCCCGTAAAATCAGCTGATTAGCTCCGAGCAGCGTCACGAATCCAATTATATCAACCGGCTGAAAATTCCCGCGAAGAGAGTGAAAGTAGACGGCAACCGATGGAAGCACGAAACAATGTTACTTCTCTCCGGAAGTGACAGCGAATTCGACTCAAGCCTGTCATTAGACGGTAATTATCGCTTTCGATTAATATTGGATTTATTTTCTTACATAGTTTTATCTACCATCTGCAAATTATTATTGGTTACACAAAGATGTCCTCTCTAAATGATATAACGTTTTGAGAATCCGTTTTACTTTCCACCTCATCGATTTCTCTCTCTCGCTATTCTTGGAATCTTCGTCCAGGTAGAAGTTTGATATATTATGTTAGAATCCTTATGTAAGTTTTGTACGTTTTGCAATCGTGACCCTTCGCATGCGGCTTCGCCGATATTTCTTCGGAATGCGTTTTTGTTAGAATTCCGCGGCATTTCACATTTCAATTTTAATGTGGTGGTTCGGTGTGGTTACGTGGAACGAGCTTTCTTCGTATATTTTTGCTCCGAACGTTATAGACAGTTTATTTTCACGTCGACATTGCAATAAATATAATGTATTTGTATGAAAGATTGAACGCAGTTAATTTTGTAATTGATGAATTATTCAACGAGTTCCAACAGCTGGGAATTGTCAATGCGATTATAGTAGAAGTGTTTTCTAAGAACATAATTCAAACTTTCGAAACTTATGATTTCTCTTACAGTGGAGTCTATAACTTATATTTTATATATGTATTCTTTTTATACATCGAAAGTAAACTGAACGTCTCTAACAACTAAATTTATTCGTAAGGTCCAATATTAGAAACGATATTCAATTTTGAAACGAACAAATATTTATGGACTTCACCGTATTTGTAACTCGCAATAAAATCTTCCGATCGAGCGTGACTTCATCCGCACGCCTTCGATAGCATGATTTTCCCTTTCTCTTATCCGTGCAAAACAAATTTAAAAGAACCACACATGTGGTCCCATCCCGAGTTCTCGAGTAGATCGATCTCAATAATTTCCTTTCGCAACGTGAAATGGCGTGTGTGGGCATGGAAATGTCGAACTGGTCCGCCCACCAGGATTAAAAAAAATACACAAGAACAAAAAAATAACGTTGTAGACGACATGAAAATTACTATAAAGGATATTCGTACAAATATGATACGCTCGTTCCTCTCAGATTATAAATCCTATAATACTCGTCTTTAAATTATGTCCTTTACGATTCTCCAGCTATATTTTAAGCACTTAATAAGTATACATAATGTGACCATTATTTGTGAAATTTACTTAAAATTTAATATTTGTTTCAATTTTAGCATTAAACAATGATAAAAACCTTTTCTTATACAGTTTAATTTGTAACACGTTATCTACTGACATTCTGGTTCGCATACCACAACAGGAGTACCTTGTGCTGTCATCAAGAGGCAAGATTGAACAGGCTTCCGTCAGAAGTTCGCCAAACCATAATCGATCGCAGAGCTAAACTTCGTCCATAGAACTTTGTGTATGCACATCCATGGTTCTACCTACCTACCGAACTTTCCAGTCTTTCTCGAGCGGGCACATGACGTCTGATCGCTCGGTTTCATTTTCGAAGTTCCGCCGAAACGCAACCCGGTGATGACGTAACAACATGCAAGGCAACATCGGCTCCCAATAAAATAAGTGCATAGTGACGCAACAATCGGGGGGGTACGATTAAAGTGCAATCGCTGGTTACGATAAAAATCGACCAAAAGTTACGTGAAAAGAAATGAAAAAAAAGACGATGAGAAACAGAAAGAGGGAACGCGATTGGCCCGTCCGCAGCAAACGAAAGTGGGATTCCAAGAGGTTGGTGCCCAATCTGGAGCGCATGCAACGTTTATCACTCACGTAACCATGAAGTTAAACTGGTTCCAACGTGCTCATCGTAAATAATGGCACGATTATTCTCGGTCGGCGATCGGCTGCGTGATTAATACTTTTGTGCGAATACGATACAACGTCCGGCAGTGGTTCGTTAATCGTTCTAACGGTGCTCTATCTGCGATAACAGGTCTAAAGTCTGATAAAAATCGCATGGATTCGTGTTGGTCGCCCCTCGTGATCATCGCTGGGATCGATTAAACGCTAACATCTTTTTAAGCTTCAGTTGCCTGTTTGATGTGACATCAGTATGTTCATCGTCCTATGATAGAATTATCATTACATGTGTTCCGATTTATCAAAACACCAACTATAATAGATCGAATAAAAACCGAGCGCATTTTCCTTCGCTCTTTTACCGGTTGTATTTATGAACTTGAGACCATAGGAACAGATGTTCATATTTATGAAACATGCTACGAAGTGGCTCAAAATATCGGGACATCGTTATCGTTACAGTGTTCCAATGGTTACCGGTAGGGTGCAAATCAAAATATACCCACAGATCCGTGGCAATATTTATGGTCCTCGAAAACACGAGCATCTGCCAAATGTTCTTACTAAATTCGTTTGCAAACAAATCCTCCGAGACTATCTTCGATACCAGGAAACGTACAATTAATGCAAATAGAGGGTATTGTTTAAGCAATGTTAAGTTGTTCTGCAAAATAAATTGTGTACCACCTGCGATACAAAGAGAATGTTTGTATCTTTTTTTATAGGTATTATTACATCGTTATTGACACAAAATCGATCCCAATTGCGTGAGTATTCTTCAAAATAATTGGAAAATTGTAACTTTATCAAAAAATTATATTTTCTTCGAAACAGCTTTCTTTTTGCTGAATTGGAAAGCTCATTCATTTAAATTGGATATGGAAATACAGCAATTATGTTTCCTCTGGTTACTATAATAGCTCTTGATTAGGACAGGAGTAGTAATATATATATAAGAAAAGAATCCTAATATTTTTGTAGCACATAGCATTACACCCAACAGTTTGTTCACAATGTAAATTTCTAGCTCTCATATGATTAATGAACAGCTAAACTTGGCTCCGTTCATTAAATCATGATCAATGCCTCGTCTAGATCTAAAACTAAAAAATAACACAGCTGCTTTGGAAGATGTATGTATGTATGTTCGTGGATCGAGATGAATGTTCAGTTTACTTTCCTCCAAAAGTTTCGAATACTTTTAATACTTAGGAACAGCTTGTAGACTAGAATTTAAAGAATGACGAAAAAGGAAGCACAACTGAAGGAAAATCACGTTAACCACGATCACTTATTTAACTTCTTCCTTTTTATTTGTTACAATTTAATGGCACTGCTTCTAAATAGATTTTCTAACTTCTAAACCGAGACACGAGCAAGCGAGCAAATCAAGCAAATAGCAGTTAGAGAAATAAGAGAAAAGGGACGTGAAGGACGTCTGATAATAGGATCCCGAAGGCGATCGATTCTGGTGCAACCATTAAAAGGTGAAACGGAAAGCGTACAAGGGTTGAAGTTTGCTGGCCGTTTGACAACGGCCATAAATTCCGTGATCGCCTCTTTTATTTCTCCGATGTAACATTCGCGCTGGCTAGTTCACTGCTGATAATGAGTTCCACGCGTAAAGGGGTGTATTCACTTGAGCACTCAATAACTAAATAAGCACCGGAAGATATTCACAATACATACACTCATCATGTTTGAAGTACGTATTGTGATGTACGATTTATGGTGGACAATCGCACTAAATATCATTGGCACAACACTAAAACGAATGGTAAAATGTGATCAGTAGAGTTGATGCGCGAGCGAATTAGCATGGCACTCGTGTTTGATGCTCATTTGGAGCAAATGTCTGAGGTTGTATGAGCCATAAGATCTCTGCAAAAAATTTAAGACGTAATAAAAAGCTGTGTCAAATATCTAAAGCAATAAGTTTAAAAAAAAATGATAATTACAGAGATTCACCCGGCCAGCAGTAAGAATAATTCGCACGGAATTTACGATGAAAATCTCTTTATTAGGCTATCATCATATACCAGGGCGTGAAACGCGTTAACGAACACGAATATCGACGTGTAGCAGTGAAAAGCGTGGGAAACGCGAAGGTAGAAAGTCAGAATGTAGTACGCGATTGGGAAACGACCGACTACTTTAACCCTCGTATGCTATTGTAATTCGCTCGTTACGTCATGACATCCGTTTGTGTTTCGTCGGTTTGAACTTTTATGTACAGCGAGTATTGACGCCTTTCTGTTGCCGCTTTATTCGTTACATAGTCACCACGGTCTTGTGCATGAACTGCCATTAAAAGTCCAAAATACAGATGATTCATTGGATTCCAGACCTATTACACACGCGTACATAAAAAATATTGCACGTTCTCTCTCTCTGTCTTCATTACTTTCCCTGCGTCGCTACTAATTGAAATTATGGATTTTCTATTTGTGCGTGCGTAGTGGGTCATGAATTCATTGAGTCACATGAAGCTTTATAGTGATTGAATTCTATTGTTAGCATTGCTCAAACATCTAGTCAGCAATATCGTAAAATATTCCATCATTTTCCACAGATATTCACGAAACATATGAAATTATCTATCGCAAAATCTGAAAGAATAGTTGAGTTTTTCTTACTGATGCTAAATCAGATATTCTAAATTCCTTTCCCAAATAACAAACGCGTATGTTATTAATCAAATTGTTCGCTAAAATTTACGACAGGGGATAACTATCATGTAACTTCAACGCGACAAGAAATAACCACCAAACATTTTAGATGATGTCCTCCTCCTATGAAAGACGACGTTGTCGCGGTTGGTCCTCAGAGTTTCCGTCGTACGGACGGAAAGGGAGATCCACGGAATCCCATAGAGAAAATAAAAATGGCAATAAAATTCTTCGTATCTCAACCGTGGCTGTCTGTTGGGGCCGATGGTATCTGTAGCCATCGAAATTTACCACCGGTGAGAGTTACATTGTAAAATCGGCCGGTGTGGAAGAAGCAAGAAGGTTGTGCCACGGTGACCAACGACGAGCATCGCCATTATTCGCCTTTATTCCCTCGTTGTTCCACCTATTGCCACGCATTATTTATCGTTCCTCTCTACATTGTCTCGGGTTTTCGTTTCCTCCCGATTGCGTGCGTGTCGCGTGTTCGAATCCGTAAACAAGCAATCGCGACGATTCCATCGCGGTAATTGTCCCGGCTGTTTGGGACTTTAGAGATTCTAATTGCTGGTGAAACACAGATTCACCTCAGGCGAATTTACATATCGTTATCACGAGCGATGTGTAAGTATCATTAATATTCGAGATACGTTTCAAAATAGAATAATCCTTTCAATAGTGGATCAAACAATTTCATTTTCTTTCAGACGTCAGAAAGACTAGTTTACTACGTAATATTTAACAAAAAACTAAAAAATCTGCTTTGGAAATTATAGTACCGGTATCAGTTACGTCACTCGAATAATGAAATCAAAACATCTCCTGAAGTAATAGTTCATTGATACAAACAAGTTAATACCCTTTTATAAAGAATAATGAGCTATATTACACTGTGTAATAATTAATATGTGATTTCATTCAAAATATACGATTTTCATTTATATAAGAAAAAGCTAATGATGTTGAATTATATTACCCCTCATACAACTCATATTTGAAACATTTTTTATAAAAACTGTTGTCTTAGAAAAAATCGTGAATTGTCTATCTGGGGGTTAGGATGTCACGCAGAATATTATCCTTGAAAATGGGATTAACCTAGCGCGTGACCAAAATGGGATACTGACGGATAATTTAACCGAAAAGCTTAATGTTCGCTCCGTCATCGAATAAACCGTGCGACAAGAATCATTATATTGCATCGTGCCGCATGAAACCGGGGATGAATCATCGAATAATAGTCATCGTGCCGGATTACGCAAGATTTTCCAAAGTCCTTTGGATAATTATTATTTGTCGAAAGAGGGCACGGAGAATTCGCGCGATCCGCAATCGTCTCCGGTGGCGTGTTCACGGGAAATGACGTAACAGCGTGGTCACGACTCGAACGTCCCTGTAGACCACCTCATAAATAAACATCATTGACCCGGTGAAAACTGAATTTACTAACCGGCGAATACATCGCGATAAACCATCAGTATTTTACTACCGAGCTAACGTCCATATTTATCTTGGTTTACGTCGTCGCGTTGACTGTTTTCATATAAATATGTCATTTCTTTGTATTTTAAGAATCTGAAAAAAAAATCGGTCAATTTTACACTGTTTATGACTGTCCATGATTCTTAATTAGAGGAGAAACATACATTTGGACTAGTAAAATAAATCTTCATTTATCATCTTCAGAATTTTTACTATTGATTAAAATGAGAGAAATATAAAGTGAAACGTTAATTTAAATATAATTGCAGCCTTCCGGCAATCGACCTCAAACCGTAACCGAGTGTTCGTCATCGGTTCCGATGGTAGGAAAGATGCTTTAAATAACCGGGTCATCAATATTCCGCGAGGCCTGCCGCTTCGTTTGTGACAGAATTCTCGATAAATTCACGTGTCCGCTTCGAAGGAAGTAAGCAGAAAACGCGTCGGCATCGGAAGCAGTTGCAGAAAAATACAGTCGAATTACGTGGATTGCATCATCATGGCATCGTCATCTTTGTATGTAATTTTGAGTTCTTGTATCACGTATGCGGATGTACGTGACCGGTGGAACCCTTTCCTCTTTTCTTCTAGGACGAATCACGACGGCAACGTGCATGACTTCTAATGCCCTCGGTTCCACGTTAAAGGGCGTGCTTTGTTCAAAATAATCCTGTATTTCGCAGAGCAAGTTCGAATTCTCATTTACTTCATGATCGTTATAATCAACTCGATACGTCTCATTCACCTAACTCGATAATCTTCTAACACAATTTCCTACTTCGATAAAGATTTAGGAAAAGTGGATAAAGGTGAAAAATATAATTATAAAGAAAGTTCTTCGTTCTCGCTCCTAATTTCGTGGATGATAACTGTCAATAATGTACATGAATCCTACAAACAGCTCAACTTATCATAATGTTAGCGAAATTCTTCGCTATGCATGGATTTGACGTTTATTGATTGATTAGTTTATAGAAAAATCGATTCCAGAAAAAAAAGAGATAAAACAGAAAAGAAAAAAAGAATGGTCGAAAAAGGAAAGGGGAATCGAAAACGAAGGGAAAAATGAAGGAAGATAGACAAGGCATCATAAGATGAAAAGTAACCAGTAGAGCTTGGACAACGGGAAAAACATGATGGTCGAAAACTCCTAAATCTGGTCATTAAATATCTCGAGTGAAATGTGACAGAATAATAAAACGATAAAGTAGAAAGTTGAGAGGTAAGGAAGAGAAAACAGAAATACACGAAGTAACGTGGCAAAGACGAGTCACCAAATTATCAAACACTGCGCTGGGGATTTAGAAAAATTTTGCATTGCAGGAAGTTGACACGAAAAAAGTCAACTCGATCTCCAAAGTACGAAATCTCACTTTAATTACCGTCCATTCTCTCGTGCGTCTAGTCTCCTGCCGCTTTCCTTCGCATATAAATGCGAAAGTCAGCCTTTCCGGATCGGCGCCGCGGTTATGTACTACTGGGTTTCGGTTCGTCGATTCATTCAATGACGCTGTCCATTTTTCCTAACAGACGGATTCGAGATAGATATTCCTCGGGAGGAACGCGACCATTTATCGGGGAGAAACTCTCGCGAATGTTTTTTTGCTACCGTCCAAGCGCGGATCGGAATTTATCGATCGTGACATGCGCTAAACGATAGCAACACAGACACGCAGGTTTCATAACCGACCAATTGCACCGGAGATTCAATAAGCTCATCGGGAATTCTATTGATGACGGTAGCGCCGCTACCTATGTACCCTAATACGGCAACTTGTCGTCTCTTGGCTCCTAATAAAAACTGCACTCCTGTACTCAAGAGATCATGCGATCCTGTTCGTCGACGTAGGAGCTTGCTTTCCAAGTCAGAGAGAATAGATACTCACATGTCGATTTCAAACGACTTCGAATTCGGCGACATGTTTAGCTACCTTTATATCCTTTCACTTTGACGAATAGTCGTTTCCTCGTCGTAATTGATTCATATTTGAAATATTAGAATAGAAGCCAGTTTGTTATAGCTATAACCAGCTTTTCGACCAGTATTAATTGAAACTTCGTTTTAATCGACGAATTTGGTTTTTCTTTTTCGTTAATAAAATCAAAAGACTTTTTCTTACAAGACAATAGTTTTTATTTCGCGATCCTTAACCGACTGGTCAAACTCAGTTCTTCGTTTGGTACCGTTTCCGAGTCTTAGAAACCAAGTGAAGGACAACGAAGAGTAGAATCTCCTTATCTTAAATTGTATGCTGATAATAAATTCTGATTAATAAATGAATGAAAACGAATAGTGGCATTTGTATTTTACGATCCTTAATCAAATGACCAATCTTGGAAATATTTAAGGTCGGGGATTATCATTCTTCTTTTCAATAATTTCATGGTAATGACAAGATGAATTAAAAAAGATATATGATTAAATACTGCTGAAATAGAAGTCGATTAAATTCTACAATGTCAATGGTCAAGTGATCAATCCCTTTGAAATGAACCAAAGAATCCTGCGCGATTATCAATAAATGAAGACGGAACGAATCAGCCGATCATTTTGCGCGTACACGTCATTTCTTTTCTTTTCGTTGAACGTTTGATTGAGTATACAGAGTGTTCCGATAAAAAGTGTTAGAGCCGGAAATAGCCGAGTGGGATAGTCATTCTGAATAACAATTTCCTTTGGCAAAATGTAAAATTTCAAAAATGACTGACAATTTTTATTCCTAAATTACTCGAATAAGAAAGAAATTGAATAGAACCATTCTTGTATCTGATAACTACAGCTACGCTACATCAACTAATTTTAATCATGTTCACCGATCTGGCCATACGCCGTTATTGACAATGCATACTTGTTTAGGTTTCCGTAAGATAAAAATCCATTAATTTAAATAGAGAATTCAATAAATGCAATATAATATTGTATTGGAAAATCCGTTCGTAGATTCCAGCCTGACCGACGGAAACCCGCACCATCATGAACATCCCGCCATCTGCTAACAAAATCACATACCCGATAGCTTGGTTCTTTCGCTCGAAAATCTGCAGCAATCGATTTTTCAATTACGGGAAATTTTAATAAGTTCGGAAATACCTTCATGACACTCTTTGCACAGTAAAACTGTAAAATTGCATTTTTCACACCATATTCCAATTTTTTTTATTATCTGTAAAACGAAATACCGTATACGCTGAGTTCATAGTACCGAGGTCTTTCTTATTTTTCGTAAACGTTCCAACTTATCAAGCAGAATACCAAAAACTGCAGGATGCACGTGTTAATCATTGACATTTATCGGAAGGGCCAAAGGGGCTACCGCACTGACAAAATTATCTTATCTCACAGGGTCAGGAGAGCACGGCGTACTTACAAAAAGAGCCACTCATCATTTGCTTAACGCTTCAAGTCACTTTAATGACGTCCGGCCGTCGAAACGGCGGAAGCAAAAAGGAAGGCGAAAGAGGAACCCAGCCACGGGGGTGGTGCGTCGCAGTCGAAGAGAAGACGATGCGGAAAGATCGCTAAGCCATCCGAAGGAGAAACGAGGGAGAGAAAGAAAAAAAGAAGCGAGAGAAAGAAGACGGTCTTAAGATCGCCGCGCGAGGATCTTCCCACACAGGATCACGACAAGATTACATTGCAGGATCCTCATGAAAGGATCATATTGCCTTTGTGCGCAGCACCCGTGCCATTTGACCCTCCACGCGTTCTCGGTTTCCGCTTCTTTACACAGAACCGCGTGTTTAAGTGAAACGAGATCACAGGCGGTCTTCACTAAGAATTTCGGACATTCCGCCTAATCTACTGACTGATTTCTTTAATTATGTAGAAAATAGTATTTGACAAGGAAACCTACAGCATATTTTGAGGAAATTTTGCAGTTCTGAAGGTTGCATAATCTACTTAATCAAATTACGTGGAAAAAATAGATAATAAACACAAGAAGTATGACTCTACCACATTGATTGATGGCCAAGATGTGAAAGTGTTTTAATGACTTGAAGCGTCAGATGTGTGAACTGTCTCCTATATATTTAGAATCTAGACTCATCACACGATACATAAAAGTACTAATTATAAGTCAGTGTTTAAAATTTAAATGCACGATGCTCAAATACTTGTTAGTGCCCAGTACTTCATACCAACTAATTAATAATATTTATGCATTAAGAAAACTCATTCTAATTAATAGACTCCGGATGACTATGCTAAGTCCTATTTTTACAAATGAAATTAAATATATATACAAACATTTGTTTTCTCCTTTATAAATTATAAATTGTATTTTGCTTTGAATTGTAGTGAATTGATCATTTCTATTACAAATTACTGCATTTATTGAAATCGTTTAAAAATCTGATAATTGCTTAACCAACCCCAGTCTGCTAATTAGAGTTAAAAATATGTGAACAGTTCGTATTTCAAATCTATTAAAACGATTTTATTACACATCACGTACATACCAAGTTACTTACCCTTACACATGCATAATGTATTAATTTGATACCAAGGAGGAGATAAATTCGATTAAAATTCAATCGTCTAATAAAACTATCACTATCTGGGATGATACGTGAGGCGAGCATGATTTAAATAAGAAATCGGTGGCAGCCCGGCCAATTCCATACGCGTTACACGCTCGGTTAAGCCGGTCGATGACCCCTTCAGCTGATTGTGAGGATCGTCGTCTGCGAACATGCATGTAACATATGTAGTACGTACGTACGTACGTTGAGGACAAACGACATGCGAAAGGGGCAATAATATCGAGGCGGAGATTACACATCACTTAACATTCACGATACGAAGCTTTGTCGCACTGACTGGTTCAACGGAAAACTGCGAGGTAGATGATTTCGATTTCGAGACCGCGTGTAACCGGAATCGGACCCGATTCGTTATGAGGTATCGCCGTGAGACACTTCTGCGTATAAGTATACACTAGTCCACCGGTGGCAATTAATGAGACAACCTGCCGCTGAGCAAACAACCGTATGCTCTCGTGGTTGTGGCTCGTTAAGTTCATTTGGAGCACCGTTTACTCGTTTGAAAACAATTACGCTTGATAATAATTGCACGAGCGATCGACTTACGTAATGAGTTTACTATAATTGATCTATTTTTCATTTGAGAACTCAGTTAAATGCAAGAAGGAAAACATATAATGTGGTATAATATATAAAATACGTATGTAGGTATGGAATAAAATCTAATGTTGTTGTAAAATTGAAACTTGATCAGTGCTGTTGTTATTGTGAGTATATGAATTAGTTGACTTCGATAGCGGTGTTATAAGGCAGAACGTCGATGGTACCAACAAAATTGGCCAAAAACACAGATTCCCAGAAGTACATTTCTCTCTTTTTATTATAGGAAGATTTTTGGAAAATCAGGTACTAAGTGCCTCTTTGAAAGAACGAAAGTTAAATCTGACTTACTCTCGTCATGATTTAAGGTTGTTTTAGCTATGCAATTTCTGAAAAAAGTTATACGTTTTCTAAATACAGGTGTATTGCAATACGATAAAATAATTAATTATTAAAGTCATTCACTTACGATGTTCTCTTCATTTTTGCATTACGTTTTCAGAATTGCTACTGTTACTGCATCTAATTTTCTAAAGTATCAAAGCTTTTGCATGCGTCAATTGTGATGCAGTTCTTCATGAAAATAGTATTCGAATCCTTAGCTATTGACACGCAAAGCAATAACACTTTACTAAATGCCAGTGAAATCTGTCACACAGAGGGCCTGTATTTCCTCAAATACATATCTATCCGTTTTAGTTTAAGTACTAAATGTCATAAATGTACCGGTACGTTTGTTAAGCCACTCATGAGGCGGCGTTACTGCAATCGTTACTCCACTCACAGGCTACCCACACATCAGTAAAAAGTTCCTGATTTTTCAGTATCAAAGTTGTCATACGACAGTCAACCGACTCTATCCTGTCAGTTTTAGCGCACTCATGAAAGGAATTAGGTGTACGTCAAAGTTGGAAATCATTCCACGCAGAATAAATAGCCTTTACGCGATGTGGCAACGTGCGACGTTTCCTTAGCCAGATCCGAGTGAACATTTCTTGCTGTATTAAAACCAGAATGCTCCAATCAAATGTCGGGACAGATAAAAATGAAATACGAGAATTTTGTTTCATAATTCAACGGACCGAGGGGATATAACGTACCGCGACGAAATAACTTTGATATTCGTCAATATAACACTTGAAAATATGATAAGCAAACAGATTACCGCACAGCTGTATCCGGTTATAAGTAATTGCTTCTAATCTACATGCAAAACACTTTAGCAATCGCTTCGCAGCGTATCGGACTTCTCTTACGTACTTTATCTGAATTAATGAATCTAAGTTCTCTTATCGTCAAAATGGAAATTTACGTGGCAGCGANCTTTCAATAATTTCATGGTAATGTCAAGATGAATTAAGAAAGATAAAATACTGCTGAAATAGAAGTCGATTAAATTCTACAATGTCAATGGTCAAGTGGTCAATCCCTTTGAAATGAACCAAAGAATCCTGCGCGATTATCAATAAACGAAGACGGAACGAATTAGCCGATCATTTTGCGCGTATACGTCATTTCTTTTCTTTTCGTTGAACATTTGATTGAGTATACAGGGTGTTCCGATAAAAAGTGTTAGAGCCGGAAATAGCCGAGTGGGAAAGTCATTCTGAATAACAATTTCCTTTGGCAAAATGTAAAATTTCAAAAATGACTGACAATTTTTATTCCTAAATTACTCGAATAAGAAAGAAATTGAATAGAACCATTCTTGTACCTGATAACTACAGCTACGCTACATCAACTAATTTTAATCATGTTCACCGATCTGGCCATACGCCGTTATTGACAATGCATACTTGTTTAGGTTTCAGTAAGGTAAAAATCCATTAATTTAAATAGAGAATTCAATAAATGCAATATAATATTGTATTGGAAAATCCGTTCGTAGATTCCAGCCTGACCGACGGAAACCCGCACCATCATGAACATCCCGCCATCTGCTAACAAAATCACATACCCGATAGCTTGGTTCTTTCGCTCGA
>SMSR01015892.1:37470-135004 GCA_019453355.1 Ceratina japonica | reverse complement strand
ATCCCTCGAATCGCAACAGCGGAGCCAGAGGGAAGGAACGGTTTTCTACCGATTTCCTCATATATCTCGCAGTACGCTAGTCAGGATCCGTGATTTATCGCATGACTTGTCCTCTGTCATAATTAGTCACGCGTTTGCCACTCTCACGGAGATATTTGGCAACGAAAGCAATGATTCGCGCGATTGGAGATATGAGCCAACTCGTTAATCGAGTTAAATTTTATAGGTCATTGCCTTCTATATTATATGTACAGGTACCTCAAACGATTTTGGGCCAGTTTCCCTTGCACGTGGCGCCATGACTGATCCAAAGTCGTTTGAGACGTCTGTACATGTGCATACGTAAATAAATCTGTATAACTGCGCGCAGTTTCTTGCTTTGCTTCGAAAGAAAAATTGTAATAAATACTAGGAAATCATTATGCAAATCTTTTCTAATTAAAACAGTATTTACTACGTTGCCGCACATAATCAATATACATATACATTCTCTAGGAAGAAGTTATATAACATGTGTATGCTGCTTCCTTTACGCAAGATTGCACTCTTATATTATCATTCCGGATACATAGTTTATATGTATATATATATATATATAAATGTAACTTCCTGATTGAAATGCCATGACACTATTCATCGTACACTATGTAGTATTAAACGCTGATTTATAGAACCTATGAATTATGAAATGATACGTTCCGTGTATGTGACTATCACGTGTACTATGCATTTATTAAAATATTAGATTATAGTGATAGATATTCAAATGCTGCATCATTTTTTGCTTGCCTGAAATCTTTTTTTTAATACTATTAATAATACTATTGTTATATTAGCAGGCATTGTTCATACCTTCTTTGAGATTAGTTTTATTAATTAAGACAGCTTGAATTTAAGTAAGTTGATCAATCTGAACGATGCTTCAGAACACCAAAGATAATTCACAACTAATTTTTGTTCACTTAGTATCTTACCATTTCTCTTTGAAGATAATCATATAATTTTTTCCAAAGAAACAGTGATATCATTTTCTTATCGCTTCTAGTGCTTTCTACCCATAAAAAAGACGAGACATTTTAGATAATACCCTCTTGTAACTACGTTTTGCTAAAGAGAATTTTTCTGTGATAGTAGATAATAATTTTTAAATATTCATCTACCTGCGTTTAGAACTTGAGATACGTAGCGGAGTAATTCTCTCAATTAATTCAATTCGTTTCTTCATCAATAATGCCATCCTACGAGTTTCCAAACCGTCCCAGCATACTTCCACGAATCATCCGTCATCCCGCGCCGCCTAGTTCGATTTCTTCACGGTCTATAATAATTTCCATGACGTATCTCTAACGACGGTCCAAAATATCACATCGCCGACGTCTGATCTCCCTCATTTAACTATCCCTTATCTTCAAACCTCTTTAATCAACGACCTTTCTGGGTATTTCACCGAAGATCTTCATCGACGCTCCCCGAAACAACGTTCATTATTATTTCCTGAGTCCTAGACGATTTTATGCTTACTTTACTTCGTGCATTGCTTGCATCTTTATGAAATGCAATTTTATGAAAGGGAAAAATTATTGTTTATTACATGATTTAAGGAGAAATAAAAACATAATATGTTTTTAATAGAAAAGTAGTTTGGTGCAGCAGCAAAGTTCACCAATAGACAACACGTGGAATAACCCTCCGCTTGTTCTACTAACATTGATTACATACAAGCCGTTGAAGTTCATGCATGTATTGTTTTAGATTTTTATATCTTACGTAGTTCCAAAATATTGAATACTATTTTCGAAATTCTTAGAATATTGTTCAATATTTTTTATTGTTACATGTTAGTTTGATTTCTTCAAACTCCCTGGGTAGAAAACGACCTTTTCAAAAACAGAATATATTGCTAGTTCCGCGGATTCTGACATCTTCGTAGTAATTTATTCCGATCAGACATGAAGGTAAGAGTGCAGACCTAAATTTCGCAAACGAGTAATTCGAACAGACCTCGTAACCTCAAGTCGTTTATCATGGTCTGTTGGGTTGTCAATAGTTAACGATGTCCATGCACCGGCCGGATGGAAGTCGATTCTAATTACGAATCTTCAGTGAAAGGTAAATACATGCCAATTGCATAGATTTCGTCGAACAAGCTCGATCGAGTCTCTCCTCGCTGGACTTCTTCCAATGACACAGATGGAAAGGTGAACGAGCATTAGCTATATTTTCTATTCGATGAAAGCGATTAAACTGATGATTTTCGATTCAACTATTCTCTCGTCATGTATGTCTATGGAAATCTGTCATTCAATTAAAAAGTGATTGAAAAACTCTGTGTAAATATCTATTATTTTATAAAATGCAATAGATCGAAACTTGCATTAATCATAGTATTTTAAGGAGCTAGGATAGTAGCATGACTTCCCTAACATTTGTCGGTAAAATTTTGACGTTTTTTGGTCTGTTTCACTAATAATCAGGCAAGTGGTGTAAAATATGAGTTTACGAAAATGCGATTTTTATCCTTACAGAAGAAGATTCCTGGGATGTCAAGCCCCTCTTTGAGAAGGCACAAATTGAATCTGTCGTGATGTGGTCTTGATTTAATTTAGGAAAATCTCTTTTGGTTATGAACAATCAAAAGACAATGGAAGCATAGAAATACGTAGCATGTCAAACATCGCTTGAAGATTAAATTCCAATAAAATCTCACACATTTGAACACATTAAGGAACTAAGACAAAGGATTCAGGATCCTGACCTCGAGCTAACAACGAATACTTACTTACCCGTGGTTTTGGGTCCTTGTATGCCTCTGCTAATTACTATCTAATTACAGCGCGTTAGTGAGCGTAAGAACGACCAGGCGCGGTCGTTAAAAGTGACCGCGACGACGCCCGGTATACATAAATGAGTCCTGACAGGATATAAATTCATGCTTAAATACTGCACGCAAAACATAGTAAAACTCCGGTTTACGAGCATCCGACAACATCTCCCGCATACATGTGTCACGCGTGCGTACATGCATACACTCCCGTTCATAAGTCACCAGAAAATCAACAAAAAGCACAATGAGATGTGAAACCAGCAACCCTAAACGAAATTAATCTTCTGGTACAGGTAAGCGTTATTTATTGTTGAAACAAACTTTGCACGAATTCTATGCTCAATGATGTTACTCTTACAGTTCGACAAACTAGAGTTGATTCGTTCAAAGCTGTACAATATGAATAAAAGTGTAAATAGTAGAATGTTAAACTATCTCATAATTAAAGGTGAATTGATTATTTTAATACAATAATTCTCGTTAATTTCTCTCTTATAATCTTTTCTATCATTATCAATGAGTATGTCAAAATATAAAAAGGAAATATGTATATCCTTTGTTAAATAATTATATGAGATAAATAGTTGTTCATGTTTTTTTTTTTTAATTCCTGAACGATGATCACTATTAGTCACTTTCCTTAAACTTCAATTGATTGACCATTGCCAAGAAGAAAATTTTGATTGTAACATTTTCCGCATGGGAATTATTTAAATATTTTAAAGAATAAATCATTTAGAGATAAATTTAGGTTGTCAAGACTTAGTTTCAATTAAAATTTTGCTTTGACTATGTTCCGATTAATTTGATGAGCGTAGCCAACAGTTAACTACGCTATTTCTAAATATGTGTACTTTTAAACTAAACTGGGAATTATTGAATTATTAGTTACATGTCACATATTAAATTGCATTACATATATTACAAATTATATCTACTTTAAAAACGACATGACTTAACGTTTTACTGTTGACTAGGATTAATCATTGATTAAATTGATCGGAGCATAATGGAAATGTCCCTAAGTCTCCGAAACATTCAGTTGAAATAACATACGAGTGCCAGCCAAAAATTATGTGCTGATTAGTAGAAAGTCTGCTTATGATTTTGTGCTGAAAATCGCACAGTAACTTGTTGAGAAGAGTGTACGTAACCTACGGCGTGCTCGAGTCGCACGCGTCGACCTAGAGCGCGTTTACACGCTTACGCGCGGACGTCGGTGGAGTGCATAACGACGCGGTTTTGACACTGCGTCCTGCGTCGCGAAATACACGGAATAATTACTCTGGGATGATACCGCACATGTAGATTAATCATTTTAAAATGCAAAATGATTTACGTACGACGTGTGACTACTACGCAATAAAGATGGTAATCCTGCATACTTGTGTTTGAAGCTGTCGCACGAGACTACGAAAGTCAAGCACCCTGCTAGAAAAGAACGCGGTATTACCTGGCATTACATCAGTTATCTAGTAAATAACTTTTGTTTACGAGTTGTAGATAAGATATTGCCTCCGAGAAGGTGGCTTAATAATGAGCCAGATGAATGAAATGATTTACGCTCGAAAATCTGGCACCATTTCAATATCATGTAAGTCAGTAATAATTTCTAAAAAGAGTCACAAAATTATGCCACGTTACTATAAATGAATCTACTAAAGAATAACAAAAACAGACATGCTTAATTGTGCTAAGTCACTTGATAATTAAATTATACTTAAAAGCATTTTTTAAGGGAAGAGATTTTGTTAGTGCACGATAAAGTGGATCGCCAATGTCATCCACAAAATTGGTCAGAAAAATGAGTTTACGGCTTTATATAAGATTTTTGGGTCGTCAGCTACCGCTTTAAAAAAAACGATTTAACTTTTGTCTTCTCAATGAGGTCCTCAAAAATCCTACTACATGTACAGTACAGTACCGAACAGATGTATTTAGACAATGACGTTTTCGCGTTTCTGTCTTTCCATATTGTTGGTACAAACGCCGTACTATTACAAATTGTTTATTATTAGGATACCGCTAGCATAAAAGTCAGACGGTGATATCTGTCTCTCATTACGTGTAAAATAAGTACTCTTGCATTTGGCTGGACAAAAGTATTCGTCTGTTGGTGTGAAAATTCATAGGAGGTGCATGCAACAATTATCCGTTTCGATTGGTGATTATCACCGTGGGAAGCGTTAGTATAGAGAGCGAGCATGTTAGGTCGTTCTCACTTCGTAGGAGAAAAACGGAACGGCGGCGGCGGCGTGGCAATGACGAAAGTTCTTATCGGAGCAGATTTATAGAGAAGGTTCGTTCGAGAGCATTCTATTTAAAGGAGCACGGCATACGATGCAAATGTATCGAGCCTCTCGACGGCATGGCGCAGCGCGGTGTGGTTGGGTTAAAAATTCTGGCGTGCGAATTCGGAATCTGACTGCTCGATCATTCCGTGATGATTCGCTCGTTACCGACCGTCTCGCAATGCACGTATCCACGGGTTGTAAAACCCTGGTCAAGGATTTCTAAGGCGATAAATGCGCGGTTTCACCTGGACAACGAGTGAACAGAACGACAGACTGAATAAGAGCGAACGTTAATAATAGAGAGAACGAATTGACTATGATTACTTGACGATTTATTGCTATCGGCATACGAAGATATACAGGGTGGGACTGTAACTTTGTTCACCTTGAATATTGCTGAAACTCAGTTTTTGTGAAAAAATGTTGTGCACAAAAAAGAATCAACAACAAAAAATTACATTATGGATTGGAAGACCTCGTTTAAGTTACATCATATAATACACAAAGAAAATTATACGCGAATCATTTTTGTTAATTATTTATTATTATCAGTTGAATATTACCCTTTGATACCATTTCAATGCAAATGAAATCGATGACGAACCATATAAACTTCTAATATAATAATCTCATTAAACTATTGTCCTAAATAAAATAAATACTACTCGCATTAATATATTTGCATTATTCTCGACCAGTTATTTTTATTCATCGATATGTTTATTTTTAGATGCTCTCTCGTATAAAAAGAAAATAAAGGATACTCGCATTAAAATGACCGATATTAGGTTAATACCAGCGTTAAGAGCACTATCGCGAACCTGTTCCTGGTGGAGTAAAAGCCATACCTAACAAGGGGACAAGAAGATAATTACATAATTGGTCGGCTGTAGTAAAACAAATAAGTTCCTGCAGGCCTGCATAATGAGCCGGCGGCCATGAAAAGTAATTACACGTACTGATAATCGGTAGCGCACGATGCGACTGGACAACGAGGTAATGGGGCAACGAGACACGATATCCATTTACTCACCAGCTTCATGATTTTTTCTATGTAATAAATATACTATCGTAAGCGTTGGAAAAGATTTTAGACTTTGTCCGTACTGTTGCTGACTATTCTTGGAACTTATCTACATTACATTAAAAAATTTAATGAGAGAGATTCAATTAAAATTCTTGGTATTTCTAGATAACGTGAAAAAACATATGGATTTGCATATACGTATAACATGGTTTATGCAATCATACGTACACATGAGGTACCAACAATTAACGTCACTACTGCAAACACACGTTAAATAAACTCGATACTCAATACTTTCATTCAAGAAAGAATCAGTTCTTTGAACTTCAGGCGAAAGAACAAAAGCTTCTATAATCTTATTGAAAGCTACCCTTAATGTTGTTAAGTCGCGAGGAAGGTCCACGAAGCACACTTACATCCGTGCGGACCAAACCACGAATAGATGGATAGTCGTTGGCAGGCTCGATCCGTACAGCCGGTAATTACGCCTATTAGCGCCGTGCCGATTGTTTGAGTCGTGCCTGCCTTTTTTCCCCTCCCGTTCGCCTCGCTTCTTCACCCCCTTAGCGTTCTTTGGTGTCCGCGCCGAGGTAGAACTGATAGGAACCGATTAGCCCTCACTTTAACCGGCAATTAAACGATTTTAATGAGAGGGAAATTTACTCGTATCGCCCCTTGCCCCTCATAGTTCTTTCGACCAGTCGATCCGATGGACGTGGTCAGGCAGTGACCGACGATCGAAGACCACGATATCTCATTCGGTTTCTAATGAGAACGATTTATGTACAGTGTCCGCGCCTAATGATTTGAGAATTCTGGCGAGAGGTTGATTAGGATTTCTCCGATGTCGAGGATCTGCAGTCGTATACACGGGATTCACTCGAATTACAAGTAGTGGCATTACGTAACGTGTACAATCACGAAACCATATCGTAATCATTATCTTCGAAGATCCTAATGTCCGTAAAAAATNGCGAGGGGATATATAACGTACCGCGACGAAATAACTTTGATATTCGTCAATATAACACTTNGAGCGGAAGGGTCTAGACGAGCGGATTCGGTGATACCACAGTCGTGACCAATTATTTATAGCATAACGGTACAGAGTTACTGTGCCAATCGAGATTGTCGATCGTTCTAGTTCGTCGCTAAGAAAGCTCCAAATAGGTATTATAACGATTTTCAACTCATACTCTACGTCTTCTGATCGTAATAACGGTCATCGCAATGCACTCGTTATTTATTTAATTTTAATATTTCATTATCAGTTTCTACATGTGTTCACAATATTTGCACACATCTAATAGTCTATATTTCTTATACAAGTACAGAATAGAGAATCAAGTCTTAAGTTTGAGCTTTTGTAAAGCAGCAGAAACATTTTATTTCATTTTATTTTATTGTGTAAATCGTAATTTTATATAATATATTTATATTTTTATATTTATGACGATGTCGTTAGGAAGAAATAAAGATCCGAACTATTGTAATCCGTTAGAGATTAATAAAGGCATAACTAACAGAAGATCAAGTTAAAAATGCATTTATTCTAACGTTTTTAACTAAATTTCATCTCATCCAGATATTGATTCTCGCGAACAACTAGAATACGTAAGCTACACATGCGCCGCTTCTAATCCTCAGAAACACGGAACGGGAGTTCCCGTTGTCGACTTTCCGAGCAACCCCACGCCCCAAGCTTGATCCGATTACCTAGGGACTAGCGAGTTATCCTTTTCGCGAAACTCTAAACTAGCTGAAGCCCGCCGTTCGCGGTCACAGGTTCATTTGAATGTTCTGACGAATATAACACCTGCTAAATCGTGATGAAATTGCGTCGTCGAGAGTATCAACATTTTCTCTTGCGTAAAGTCTCTTAAAGGTTAATTTAACGCTGTTCCCTTTGCGATCTTTATAAGATTTTCTGTGTACTGTGCGTGTAAAAGTAACAGCTGAGTTAGCTGTGTTCGAAGCAGTAATGCGGTCTGTAATGTGCGTGATCGATGAAATNGCCCGCCGTTCGCGGTCACAGGTTCATTTGAATGTTCTGACGAATATAACACCTGCTAAATCGTGATGAAATTGCGTCGTCGAGAGTATCAACATTTTCTCTTGCGTAAAGTCTCTTAAAGGTTAATTTAACGCTGTTCCCTTTGCGATCTTTATAAGATTTTCTGTGTACTGTGCGTGTAAAAGTAACAGCTGAGTTAGCTGTGTTCGAAGCAGTAATGCGGTCTGTAATGTGCGTGATCGATGAAATTGGTCATGAATGCCAAGCTTTATTTATTCAATGGCATTCAATTTTATGGAAATCTCATTTCACTTTTTAAATTTTACTTCAGAATGTCTAAGGATTAGGTGAAGTTATTCTGGATATAAAATCTCCGCAAAAAGTTATATATGTTCTTCATATACTGATTTTTCTACAGTATAGTTACTTGCGTTAAAAGGTATATTCTAATTGGAGCACGATAAGATAATTATTACAGTCATTTTATTTTTTATTTTGCTTTCTTTCAGTTCAATGTAACAATGTAACTCTTCTTCATTAAATTCCATAAGAACTTATGTTAATTTCAAATTGATATAACTGCTTATAAGAGCGTCTTAATTTCTTTCAAATTCTGCATGTAAGTTCAATAGGATAATTAGTATTAATTTGTAAAATTTCAAACATGTGTCAGTAATTTAACTTATATCACGTTTAATATAACTATCTAGTATGAGACATGAAGAAATAATTACAATGACTGAAATCAGTTTACTTGAATAAAACGTGCTAAGGAAAGAGTACACTTGCGAAAATAAGCCTCGTCAATGCGAATGTAGGCCTAATCTGAATCAAGATAAAATACATATACGCATAGCGAACGTCCCTGCAACCTGATGTAATCCACGAAAAACAAAGCGCGTTATGTGAACTTACAGCGGGGTAGGTTAATTCAGCTCTTAAGCTTTTAGCTGCTCGCAGCCGCAGCACGTGCACAACGCGATTTCAGACTCGATCACACACGGCTGCACCCTAGCATGCATCAGCGTGCGGGTATAGGTGAGGCGCACATGAGCGACGATCAATCGATCTCGGGCCGATCGATCTCGATCGACACCGAGTAGCCGTTATACCTGCTAGCTTAGTTCCAATCGGTCAATTTGCGGCACGATTCGCGCGTTACCGCGTTACGAAACGAGTAGAAGCGGCTCGCGCTTATGACGATGCAGCCCGCGGCAATAACTCATCGTCGACCCCCGTAATTACGGGCCAGCCGAGCCCCATTAGAATTATCGATAAGTATCGGTGACTTCTCATCGCCGCCGGTCCCACGAGACTAGACTGAGAAAAATTGCTTATAAATTGAAGAAAGTTGCAACGGTAGCCTGGATTGTTTTCTTATTCTCTTATGGATTGCATTGCATGAAAAATGCATAAATTCCAAATGACATAAAATTAATATAGTTGTGATACCAAGTCAGATTATTGGTAACAAAACTGAACATGCAATCACATAATCTATGTCTTCAGATACTTTACTGAACGTCAACATTTTAGGAATCCCATTACATGCTGTATTTTATTTTTATGCAAAACCATTTAAAGTATCATTTCTTTGAGAGGATGCTGGATCGAAAAGTAGCAAAAAAGCTTGAAAGAGGGAATTAAAACGCATCTTAGAAAGCAGCTTAGGAGGTTGAAACTGTCGATCGACGTTAAATATCGGTGCAATTAGAAGAGCTCGTAAACAAGATAAGCTCCCACGGATTCATTATTTATAAATATCCAGGGAATTTGTAACTAGCTACTTCCTTTCCCTTTATTCTCTTTGCTCACCAGGATAAATATAGTATATCAATTAGAACGGACGATAAATATCAACATGCCAAGCATCTCACCTTGCACGAGAATGGAAAAGAGAGGAGGAATGCCCTAGGTCCATGAGACCGGATGAAAAATCATTTTGATACAGATGGAAAACGACGAGGCTAGCCGAACCGGGTTCTAGGAAACATTCTAGGATGGAATCAAGTGATTTATAGTCGTGATAGCGCGGGATCTGCTGGCTTGTTCGCGATTTAACAAAAATGCTTAGTGTGTGCGCGCCAAGTCGCGTAAACGATATAAATCAATCGGTGATATTATAATCAAGATTTCCCGGTGTACATCCGTGTACGATATTTGTCTCTCGTATCCGCTTGTCATCTTTGATATTTGTTTCCGTCGGAATAATTGCTGACGATCGAGTAACTACGTCTGACGCTGCTGTTGAAGAATTTAATATTTGTAGGAAAATAGAGACTTAAAATGAATGGATAGAAGTATTATTAAGAGGTTGGACTCTGTGTCTGCGGGATAAGACAAAACCTAAATGTTACTCATAAAATTAGTAACAAAATATGAGTTTCAGGACTATGTACAAATATTAAAAGTCCCACAACTTAGCCCCATAATTTTTAGTGATTTATTATCGATTGGCTGACATTAAAAGCAAGGAAATGTTTCCAAAAATATCTGTGAAATTCAGTCAGTGTCAGATTCATAATTAACGAGAACCGTTAACTCTGTATAAATTGCGATAAACAGAATGAGATCGAACTGGACACCGCCGTTCGAGAATCGATAATCAATCGTGACATGAAAGTTATAATAGAAAAACAAAGAGATCGTAAGTTAATTAACCTGATGATAGTTAAGTTTTTTAATTTATTAACGAACGGCGGCCTATTTGTAGATTAAATCTAAGCTTCTTCCGTAATCCGAATTATGTGAATGACGCTCAGGAAGTATACAAATGAAAATGTAACACGTTTTCTCAGACTCGATAAATGACAGCAAAAAAGAAATAATTTTTGCGACTGATCACAAATATCATTTGTTAGGAACGCCAAGTAAAAACTATCGAGCCGGTAGCGCGATATATGTATTATATTAATTTATATTCGTGAACTGTTGAAGCCTGTAACCTCGTCACATAGTCAGTCTCAAGTAAGTCGTCGCACGATCCATATATTGTTCGAGCATCTGTAATCTATCTATAATAAACTGTTAGTTACAATAAACCCTCTGCGTCAGTAATAACCCAATCATCATTGATCTCCTAACTAGATTTGCAAATAAAAAAAGTAATAGCAATAATTGTGTGTATTTTATTTCAATGTTATTCTCGGAAGTTATTTTAGAAACTGACGACAGGACTCAATTATACTTGGACGTGTATGCGTATCGTAGTTTGGATTAAACGGATACACCAACAACGTAGAATTAAACAAAAATGATTAGGCGTCATGTTTAATGAACTCCGAATTAGAAATCGGCCGTGTATGTGGAACTAATTGCTATCCTGGTGTATATGTATAACGATGCCCGGTTCAGGAGTAATTATTGCCGGCAGAAATACTGCCTGTTCGCCGATAACTTGTTGCAGGTTGATGTATTGCGACACTTTATCGCCGCATAACGTACTAGTGACTCAACAAACGCTGTCTGAAAACAAAACGAGCTGGCCAGACGAGCGACCCGGTCCGAGAGTCCAGGAATTATTTGACGATTTTTCCTGCCGAAGTGCCGACATATTTTGACNTATTAAAAGCAAGGAAATGTTTCCAAAAATATCTGTGAAATTGCCAATGGCTATGCTTGTCAGTGTCAGATTCATAATTAACGAGAACCGTTAACTCTGTATAAATTGCGATAAACAGAATGAGATCGAACTGGACACCGCCGTTCGAGAATCGATAATCAATCGTGACATGAAAGTTATAATAGAAAAACAAAGAGATCGTAAGTTAATTAACCTGATGATAGTTAAGTTTTTTAATTTATTAACGAACGGCGGCCTATTTGTAGATTAAATCTAAGCTTCTTCCGTAATCCGAATTATGTGAATGACGCTCAGGAAGTATACAAATGAAAATGTAACACGTTTTCTCAGACTCGATAAATGACAGCAAAAAAGAAATAATTTTTGCGACTGATCACAAATATCATTTGTTAGGAACGCCAAGTAAAAACTATCGAGCCGGTAGCGCGATATATGTATTATATTAATTTATATTCGTGAACTGTTGAAGCCTGTAACCTCGTCACATAGTCAGTCTCAAGTAAGTCGTCGCACGATCCATATATTGTTCGAGCATCTGTAATCTATCTATAATAAACTGTTAGTTACAATAAACCCTCTGCGTCAGTAATAACCCAATCATCATTGATCTCCTAACTAGATTTGCAAATAAAAAAAGTAATAGCAATAATTGTGTGTATTTTATTTCAATGTTATTCTCGGAAGTTATTTTAGAAACTGACGACAGGACTCAATTATACTTGGACGTGTATGCGTATCGTAGTTTGGATTAAACGGATACACCAACAACGTAGAATTAAACAAAAATGATTAGGCGTCATGTTTAATGAACTCCGAATTAGAAATCGGCCGTGTATGTGGAACTAATTGCTATCCTGGTGTATATGTATAACGATGCCCGGTTCAGGAGTAATTATTGCCGGCAGAAATACTGCCTGTTCGCCGATAACTTGTTGCAGGTTGATGTATTGCGACACTTTATCGCCGCATAACGTACTAGTGACTCAACAAACGCTGTCTGAAAACAAAACGAGCTGGCCAGACGAGCGACCCGGTCCGAGAGTCCAGGAATTATTTGACGATTTTTCCTGCCGAAGTGCCGACATATTTTGACAGCCAAGAAACTTGTCGAAAGAAAAAAGTCTCATACTCTTGGGATTTTGCTTCAGGTTTGATGAGATAATTTCTTGTCTTCCAGGACTTGTTCTTTTTAACGCAATAGAAACTTTCTTGCAATTTATTCAGAGTAGATAAAGATTTATGAGTCGTAAGATTCCTGTCAATAGTTTAAAAAAAAATGATACTAACAGAGAGAAGTATTTTACATGTTTTTGGTATGTTTAATTTTTTAAGTGAAATCAAAATTTTGCCATCTAACAAGAATTCAAGATGTAATAACTTCTTTAACAGCCTCGAAAATTTCTAAAGTTTCTCAGTTTTTAATTAGCATAATCAGTATCCATATATTATATATTCTTTTAATTCAAGAATTTATCGTATACAACCTTAAGAATGTACAAGAAACAGATTTTGTTCTCATATAGAGATAATAATAGAAATTATATTACATAAAAACAAGTAATCGGGTAATTTTAACTGTAAACTTTGACCAATATCCCTCATATAAATTGGAAGAGACTTAATGCATTACGATCAGAAAACACCTAGCAACTACTGAGACACCGGGGAAGTTTCGCAACGGCGGCAGTGAGAGCAAAAGCAATCGAGTTAAGAATAAAAAGGAAGCGGCTTGGCGATTTGCTGCGGGCATGCACAAATCAGCGGAGCATGAACTCCTACACGAAAAACCCACAAATGGATGCAAGTAGCCCGTGCACGACGTTCATTGATATCCCCGTCGCGCCGGCCGCTCCGAATCCGCCGAACGCGACTGCCAGACGTGCCCCGAAACGATAAACAATGCGATTAGAGAGATCGAGGAAGTATAGTAGCAGCCGGACCTGGGGGAGGAAACGGGAGAATGCGAGTCGTTCTACGCTCCAAGAACGACGACTAGGGGAAAGGAGAAAGAGAGAGTCCTGGCCGGGCAGAAAACGAAAGAACTCCCGGGGCTTACGTAATTCTCTCCAGAGTGACCCGCATAATTATTCGCGAGAGCGCGGCGCTGCATAAATTCTCGGCGGGCGTAAAGCGTGTCCGCGAGCTATAATCCGATCACATCGCCTTTACCCTGAAACCGGGGAACGCTGATAGAGTGATACCACGCGGCCTTTTCACCCTTCTCTGCCTCGGCTTCGGCGCTGTAAGACGTTTCTCTTTCTCGTCGTAAGATTCGCGTTCGGCCCGAAGGCGCGACCAACCGAGCAGTTATTTATCGCGGAACAAGGAAGGAAAGTTACCAGCGAAGGAGTTACGAGGATGCCCGGAGACATTCCCGCTCTTGCGCGGTTGTGTGCCTTTAATGAGAAATGCTAGCGCGACCAGCCCGTAACCCTTCAACCCAGCCTATGCCTTGCCACGTGCCTTCCACGAGTTCCACGCAGTCTTTCGAACCGTGCGAGACGTTCGTCCGTCGTCTAAGATCGTGTTTTATTCAATGGTTTCTGGAGTGGGTTTCTCGAGTGGCTGATTTTGAAGGATGACCAATCTCATTCTAATTTGCTCAAATCCCTCCTCTTTTACTTTCAGCTTTTAATTACGTACAAATAGTATGTAAATTATACATTTTTGGATAGATATTGAGTACAGTCTATGAATGACGATGAAGAAAAACTTCAAAACAATAATTTGGAATTATTTCAACTAAGTGAAAAAGTGGCGAAAATTTAACACGATGATTAGTTAAAAATTTTTTTTTATTAACTTGATTTTATAATACGTAGGTATATTTCGTTCTTTATTCAACCCCTTCCCGTACCAATTAGCTCGGAACACGTTGGGGCTTGTGCACTCTCAGATCGTTTTCCTCCGTTTTTTAGACTTGTAACCAAACTTTGCGTATTCTCATTGGACACGAGATTATGACCACGAGACTGACTCGTGATACACACGTTTACCACAAAATTATAATTACAAGTTTGACTCATGATATTTATGTTCGGTACAAAATTATCATCACGAGTCAAACACGTTAAAGTACGGTAAGGGGTTAACTAAACGAGATCGAGTGAAAATGCTATATCATTGTAACATACAATTATACAGGGTCTCGCGCCAGACGATTCTACAATTTGCTAGACGAATCGATAAAATTTCGCTCGATAGGGCACGCTCCTATAAACAACTTACAGCTTTCTAATCCCGGAACGAATTTATAGCGTAACGAGGTAAAGATAAATATATCTGTAGCTCGAGTGCATTAGACTTGAGATAAATATAGAGCGTATAATAAAAACATTGTTGCACAATAACTTCCGTTCATTTTCTGTTAGACTTAGAAAAAATTTGTTTTTACTATAGTAATAAACTTGTGTAGGTATAGTCTCCTGAAAAAAATTATAGACCGAAAAAATATGATCTATATTTAGTCCCAGATCAATAATTTCTTCCTTATCGCCTGCCCTCGTTTTAGATAAAGCTTTTTCTCACGAGCTTACTGTTTGTCACTACCACCGTTGGAATGCGTAATCTTCGAGCCGAAACCGGCACACGTCACGTGAATCGACAGAGAGTTTCTCTCGTTAGGGTATGTTCACATGGCTACTTATAACTTTCTAATCGTAAGCCTAATTTATAGTGTAATAGGGTAAAAACGGTTGTATCGGTGATACATCTATAAATGGCACGTTGCGTCGCGTCGCGTCGTCGCGTCGGCTTCCTTTCTGCAGCCGCAGAGTAACTTGAAGAATGAGCAACAGCAGCAGGCCAGGCTGCGCCGCCGCCGGTTGGGATTAATGGCGCGATGGCTCGAGAAAAACCTTGACAAAAGAAGCAATCTTAATGCAGGTTGCGCGTTTTACGAACTTTCTTCAAGCCGCATTCTAATCTCAAGAATATTCGTTAATTGCATTCTCGAGCGTTTCCCCCCATTAAATTCCGCCAAAAATGGAGAGGAACTTTTCCACTTCTTTCACCTCGTCCTCGCAGTCGTTCTCGAATCGTGTCTTCGCCGATCGCGACCCCCGGACGCGAACGATTAATGTATCTCAGCCTGAGCGAGTAAACGACGCGGATGATGCTGACAACCAGAAGCTTGTTTATACACAACTTTCTCTTTAAGTGTCCATCTGCGCCAGCATCTTCATTTCCAGTTTCAAACGCGATGACGTTTCGATAAACGTTCAGTGCGGTTGATAGAAGCAAGAGATCAGGGAAAATTCATTACAAAACGCTCATGTCAGAAGTACATGTACATAAGGCTGAGACGATTCTCGAACAGATACAAAGACAGAAGATACAAAGACAGAAGATACAACAATAGAAACAAAGAGTGTTCTAAATTTGAGATAGAATAACGATAATCAAGTCTATGAAACAAGAACCTGTACATGTACATTCGATGTAAATGTAGAAATGAAATTCATATTCAACGAAATATTAGTGCTGTTTAAAGGTTTAACTCGAAATCGTGCACGCAGAGGGTAGGCGTAATGCAATAAATAAATCTCGTAATACAGTGTTTCCCATCTAATCGCATCGGCCTAGATCCCGGCTTACGTAATTTAAGCGTATTAGTTAAATTACCACTGTCCACTCAGGGATAATCGAGTAACACTCGCGTCGGTATCAACGACCAAACGATAAATCTCGCCGTATTTTAGCGTTGCGCGCAGTGCAATGTGTTTTAGCAATTATCGATATCAATCGAAAACTATATAATCATTGGAACATACATTTTTCGTAAGACATTGACAGCATGAACAGTTGAAAACATATGCGATTGCGATATCGTTTCCTAGTTGATATCTTGATCAAATCACAAATACGCGGGATAAGTACCTTTTTTTGGGGAATTCAGCATTTCTATAGTTAAGAGTAGAACTGAATTCTCATCCTATTTGAAATTAAATAACATTTCTAATTTAAATGACTTTTACATTTTTTAGATAGTTTACTAAATGATGTACAGGAAAAATCGTAAGAATGAATGTGAAAATCCCTTTCTTCAACGTTTTTATCTGGGCTAGTAATAAAAATTTAAACAACACATCTCGATCATTTATCTGAGATTAGTATATCCATCGATGCCGAAAGAAACGACAAAAAAGTTAGTCAAAATTACGGTTTTGATAGCTTCACCTGATTATATCTCATAACTCTGATAATCAATTTCGATGAAATTTTCGGCACATAAATGTAAAAGCAGATGCGATATAAAAAATGAAAATTTAATCTTACGGAGTGTAAAGAGAGAAACTGATTGCTTAACTATCTGAAGGCACATTCCAGTAATAATTAAAATAAGGGATAATCTCTCTTTCCCCCCGATAATTCAACAGTTCACTTTAGAACGCTCAGAAGTCGTGAAAGCGAATCGCGAATAATCACACCGATAATTATCTAACGGTGGATTCAGATTCAACCTTTAATTTCCCTCGGCTAGAGACAATAAGGAACTTTCATCTCTGAGGAAAAAATCGGCCGTGCTGTTTGTCGCGTGGCTGGGATAATTTGTAGTTTCCAATCGTCGGCTCGCTATCCGTGTGCCGATCGGAACATTAAAGTTTCGCGAAACTCGTCGCCCGTCGACAAAGTTTACAGCGGCTCGATAAGACGGCGACGTCTCGCGCTCATGTTCGACACGTTTCTCTCTCGGCGTCATGGTAGATAGAGCACACGGCCCGGCCGGGTCCCGGTCGCGCGAAGTCAGAAAATAATTAGATGCAAGCCTCGATAAACGGTGGAAAGGTAGTGAATTCATCGAGAAATCCGAGAATAGAGATCGGCAGGATCGAACTTCCCTGTCCAGGATTATTTCGTGTCTGATCCTTGAACCTGCAGACATTATCGTCGGTGAAAATCTTGCATCGGTTATAAATCTAACCAGGTTTTAGAAAAATAAGATAAACCGTTTGCAAGCCGAAGATCGATCATTTTTTACAACGGAATTCAACGTCGAAGAATGCTGTCTAAATTTCTGTTATACGTTTTCTCTATTCGTCCCTCAATAAATAAAAGTATCAGGGGAGATTGAAAACATTAATATTATACGTAAATTATAACAAAATAGATGTTGGTGAAGTTAAAACTATTTTTGTTCACAAAGCTTTCAAATAAAAATTCAAGAGCAGTAAAAATATTTTCTATTTTAGTTGGAGTTATTGATCATCGCTATTTTCTCTTCACCTTATCGGTAGGAATAAATGTTGCCGGGCTATCTTTAGCGTGTAGAACATTTCGGAAGACAGGAAAGCAAATAGAAAGGTTCTCCTATTTACGCGGGATATCGATAACCCGAAGCCCGGGTGAATAGCCACACGGACATGATACGAAGTCGGGCAATGATATTACAGCTTTATCAAGCAAACGTGAATTCTAGCCTGCGGCGCGAAAAATAGATCACCCGATTTGTTAGGCTCTTGCAGTTTCCTTTATTTCATAACTAATCTAATTATTGTGAAAGCGCAACTAAGCATTTTCTCTTTCTAGTTTCAGTTCCTTCCTTAAACAATTAATGACTCCAATGACGTGTACACAAGACACAGTTTCCACTATCAAAATCAATTTCATGCTTCTTCAGCTCTTTAGAAAAATTGATTAGCTCTATGTATGACTCAGATTTTCTTTTAATTTATGAAACAAGTGTAATAGATAACATGTAGGATTGCAGGTTTTTTCCTTAATTCAACAATTGGAGTCTCCTTTAAGTAAGAATTAAAATTCAATCGTTAATTCGAATTTCTTCCAATTAATCGAATATGAATAATAACGTTAATTCTTAATTAGTCAAGTGGGAGTGATAAACCAAATGTTAATTGCCAATTGGTGTCCATTTGAATTGAAGATTTATTCATTTATCTGCAATCTTGTTGAAATGTAATAAGAACATGATCTTATCTATCTATAAAGCCTATAATCAACGTCATTACTGCAAACTAGATTAAAAAAATAGCTGATATCTAAGCATCTTCATGAAGTCGCTGATATTGTCGCGAATCGCAACCGAATAGCGTTGAATAGCTCGCGCATAACGTCGTCTCTCAGAATGTAGTCCCACGTGATAAGAGCGCAAGAAAGGTGCAATAACAAGCATATGCATAACTTTCTAATGCCGCAGTAAAGATCGGCACGCAGCTGCGAATGAAAAACGTTCAGGGATTAAAGTGCACTGTCTGGCCAACAATTTCTGGTATGCCCGAGAAATGTCCATAATAAATAGCGAAACACTATTGATTAGTATTATACGAGAAGCAGAAACGAAAGTTCCCCATAATTCTCAGGCACAATTTTTTATCAGTTTTAAAAGAAATATTTAAGTAACATTCAATTTGAGAAAAAATAAGCTTCGAACTTCAACAGATATTTTAGAAAGATTTCTTATAGGTGTCTAAGGGAAAGAGACAATTTTAAATGATATTAATGCAACAAGTTCTGGCTGCTAAAAAAATGAAGCCGATCGACACGTTCTGGGTGCGTGGTGCAGGGCATTATCATTCCTGACACGACAAAGCTGCCGATAAAGTGCTGGACGTCGATAGATATTCCAAGCAACAGCGCAGCGGTTTCACCGGAACGCATGCAGCTCGTTGCACCAGCATGGCGTGCCGGTGCATATATTGTCCGGCCACGGTTAAAATACGAGCACGTTCCAAGGAAGTGGACCGGTGAGCTTTCGATAGCCAAGCAGGTGGGTAGACGAGACTGTTATCGAGGAAAAATCGCGTGGAAAGAATCGATAATGCCGGCGCGTACGACAACGCGGCACGACGCGACGATACCGGGACAACGCGACGACTGTGGGACAACGCCAGATAACTAGTATACGCCGAGATTATCGTATTAGCTCGCCGCGTAGAGACTTTAGGGTTCTTTCTAGGAAATATCTCAACGTTCCCAAGGTCGACGGCGGAGTGTAGCGTAGTTTCTCGTGCAACGGAGTGCACGCCGATAAGGGGATAAACACAATCACGTTTGAGGCGACTGATACACGAATACTTTAAACAGATAGCTACGGCGGACGTAATGAGGTAAATGATAAGTGAAGAGACGTTTTACGGTATACGGGAAACGCGAATGCGATAATTCTTCTTTCTTTTTCTGAATGTTCGAAGAGTGTCTGCTTGTCACTCGCCGCAAATATTTCCCCGGGCAAAATATTCGTAATAAAAGGCGAACGATGGAAGAAGGAATAGCGATCGGGTCGAACCGAAATAATTTCAGATCGGTTTAATGAACAGTTGCCAAGATTCGTAACACCGATAGATGACAGAAAGTTGGCAAATGCCAGTAGCTAACGGAAATGGCAACGGCAACGATCGCGTGTACGCGGGCCCACAGCGATTATTATCAAGCATTTAATGTTGTTAACAGACGTGAAGCAGTGGAAATGTGCCGAGATAATGCGTCTCTTCCTCCACTTTCCATGAGTGTCGCTTTCTGCGTAACGATAAACGTAATCTTACATCATCCACGCTGCCTCACGCCTTCGAGAATACGCAAGACATTAGTCTCGCCGGGTAATGAGAAAAATCTGACGAGTCGACAAATGGAATGTTGAACGAATGATGTACAAAGAAACAGCTGAAGTTCATCTCCCATTTCTTGAAACTGAATGTTTTCATGCGCATACACACGTGCATATATGTACAGTATAATGTGAATTTCGTATATGTCAGATATCAAGCACTTTTTATTTTAAAAGTTTTAAGAATTAATCAAGACTTTACGAGAGCATAAATTGCAATGTAAAGAAAGTACCTGATAAGTTTCAGAATCACTTATTGAAAAAATATTTGCGAAAATAATTATTAAAATCGCGGGATATGACGCAATCTCTTACGTCAGGGGTACTCTAGAAGAAACGAAAGATTTCTTATCGATAACGATCTCAAAAAACTTTAAAAGACACAGCACTAATAAATTAAAGTCTGAACTGAATAAACAGACATAACATTACATAATAGTGTAAACTTATGAGGTAATAATCATTGAGGCAATCAGAATTATCAGTTAGAGAGAAAGATTTGTCATTATTTCGGAATTTGTTATTACGGATCGGTTCGAGTTTCGAGTCTATGTAGAGAACTTGAATTAAAATTCTGACGGCAACATATACGTTTTGTAGCATAGCTTATACTAAAATAGAATGAAAATAGGGAAGTATTACTACTTTTGTTTAACTTCTTATTTCTCAATGATTCTTGAGATTTCTCCATTCTAGAAACAGCTTTTCTTTTAGCAAACTTTCCTTCTATACGTCCACGCAAGATTCTCTCTTCATTTCCCTATATTTAATAAACATCTTGAAGCCATCCGGAAAAATATAAAACTAATTGAGAGAAAACGGTAAATTAAATTGTGCACGTGGTTTGACGACGTTGCCAAGTGTTCACGACGACGATGAAAGAAATATATATATTTTACAACTTTCTATTATTGCTAATACAAATTGAATTCACATAAATTCAAAAAAATATTGTGGTTTAATAGTGATTTCCAAAAATATAGAATAATAAGATTTTATCTTTACAGCACAAACCCAACTTTATGTTCATAAGTTGGACTGATCCTACTCAAAGTATCGTAAAAATACAACATCACTAAAAGAACGAGTTTCTCTTTAGCTTAAAAACATGTTCCGTTTGACCGTGATGCGGAACACAGTATTTGACACGCGACAAAGAACAGTTTTACAAGATATGGAACAGGGTGGTTCGAGCCAGGTAGCATGAATTAGTTCCGTGCCGAGGAAACGTAACGTAACAGTATGAAACGAGAGGCCAGCGTGCCTCCAGCGATGACATAACATCACTACCACACACCATCTGCATCGGAGCCGGCTCATAATCGCCTACGTACTTAGGCTACCCTCACATCGGGATCATTGCCTTATCAATGATCGGCCACGCCACAAAACACCTTCGTAATTGCTATAAAACAGCAACGAGCTATCGATCTTCTCGTAAATAAACGAACAATAGTTNAAGCACTTTTTATTTTAAAAGTTTTAAGAATTAATCAAGACTTTACGAGAGCATAAATTGCAATGTAAAGAAAGTACCTGATAAGTTTCAGAATCACTTATTGAAAAAATATTTGCGAAAATAATTATTAAAATCGCGGGATATGACGCAATCTCTTACGTCAGGGGTACTCTAGAAGAAACGAAAGATTTCTTATCGATAACGATCTCAAAAAACTTTAAAAGACACAGCACTAATAAATTAAAGTCTGAACTGAATAAACAGACATAACATTACATAATAGTGTAAACTTATGAGGTAATAATCATTGAGGCAATCAGAATTATCAGTTAGAGAGAAAGATTTGTCATTATTTCGGAATTTGTTATTACGGATCGGTTCGAGTTTCGAGTCTATGTAGAGAACTTGAATTAAAATTCTGACGGCAACATATACGTTTTGTAGCATAGCTTATACTAAAATAGAATGAAAATAGGGAAGTATTACTACTTTTGTTTAACTTCTTATTTCTCAATGATTCTTGAGATTTCTCCATTCTAGAAACAGCTTTTCTTTTAGCAAACTTTCCTTCTATACGTCCACGCAAGATTCTCTCTTCATTTCCCTATATTTAATAAACATCTTGAAGCCATCCGGAAAAATATAAAACTAATTGAGAGAAAACGGTAAATTAAATTGTGCACGTGGTTTGACGACGTTGCCAAGTGTTCACGACGACGATGAAAGAAATATATATATTTTACAACTTTCTATTATTGCTAATACAAATTGAATTCACATAAATTCAAAAAAATATTGTGGTTTAATAGTGATTTCCAAAAATATAGAATAATAAGATTTTATCTTTACAGCACAAACCCAACTTTATGTTCATAAGTTGGACTGATCCTACTCAAAGTATCGTAAAAATACAACATCACTAAAAGAACGAGTTTCTCTTTAGCTTAAAAACATGTTCCGTTTGACCGTGATGCGGAACACAGTATTTGACACGCGACAAAGAACAGTTTTACAAGATATGGAACAGGGTGGTTCGAGCCAGGTAGCATGAATTAGTTCCGTGCCGAGGAAACGTAACGTAACAGTATGAAACGAGAGGCCAGCGTGCCTCCAGCGATGACATAACATCACTACCACACACCATCTGCATCGGAGCCGGCTCATAATCGCCTACGTACTTAGGCTACCCTCACATCGGGATCATTGCCTTATCAATGATCGGCCACGCCACAAAACACCTTCGTAATTGCTATAAAACAGCAACGAGCTATCGATCTTCTCGTAAATAAACGAACAATAGTTATCTTTTTTTAAATGTTTCTTCTTCGCGAGGACCGTGCGTCCGCATACGCAAGTCTACGAAAAACCGAGAATTATGCGTTATATCGTCATGGAATCTTCCTCGTGACGTACGACGATACTTCTCTTTAGAGATTGTCATGTACGCGATTCGACCAAGAAACGCGAAGTTTATCACGCATCATTGACGTAGGTACCTAATTCTTATCCTGAACGAAAATTATTTTCTCTTCACTGCTTTCTATCCAGAAAACCAAAAATGGTTTCCGTAAATGTAATAGAAACGTGTCTGACATTAAAACTAGCCGAACGATCCTCGAGTCCAATTGCTGAAGCGAGATAGAAAATAGTCTTCGGAAAAACGACGCTACGTTTAGTGGAGTCGATCGGTTCGCCACGTGTAGCGTAAGGACGCTCGCGAGCGTTAACGAGAGTTATCAGTAACCACCCACGGCCCATAAAGTTCTCCTTTATGGGAGAGAAATACGCCGCGGGAAGATATACACCGATCGCACACGAATTAACGACGGAACTGGAGTACCAGGGCTATGCGCGACAACGGCTCGCTCGTTCTGAGCAAATTGCTGACGTGAAACTGCCATGAAACGCAGCGATGCCGCTAAATGGTTGTAATTCCGAGTTAACCACACACCCGGATCGGTTCGCCGCATCTGCTCTGCACGGCCAGTTATGTGCATACATCCGCGTTGCAGCTGGCTAGGAAAAAGAGAAAACGGGTGTATCCCGAGCTGGCTGGCTGGCTGACTGTCAGCCGAAGCGCAGGGGGCGAATTAATTTCGACGTCGCTCGTGTGCACGGGGTCATTCACACCGGGGAAAAACGGTGGGACCGTGTTTGGGTCTCGTGAATAACTGATCTTCAGACAACGAAGCCGCCTTCGTTTTATAAAAAGTACGCGATGACACTCTTGAACTTGTCCTGGCTATAAGCTAAAGTAATGGCACATATACGAAATTATTCTAAAAAATATGTTAAACTCAGATGTAAAATTTGAAAGAATAAATATCAAGATTATTTGGATTCGAATTCCTGCAACTTCATTACCATTAACATGGCTACATGTATTTAATTGCAAGCATATCTTTTCCCGAATCAGAAATTTGATTGTACACATTTATTTCGACTCCACTTCCTCGAAGTAGCATTAATATAAAGCCTCGGAACGACTTCCTATAAAGGCACAATGGTCGATTATAAAAAGTGAACCTAAAAAACGAAGCTTGGGGCTTGTTGTATTAATCTCGGTGCGGGGTTCACCGGGGGCCGAATAAACGTGGCTTCTTTCTTTTTCCTCCTCGTCTTCTTCCTCTCCCATGGTCAAACTGGCCCGTCTCTCCTCGGCCTGTCGCATTTTCAATTTGCAATGCTGATAAGATGGAAATACCCCAGCGGATTTGTAAGTCGAGCGCCGACGTAATCGGCTTCGTCGCGGCGAACGATGAAAGCGATCCAGTCCCTCCTTGACGGCCATGTAATTTTTCGCCTTTTTGTTTGCCACGCGTAGACATTTTTTTCTTTTGCAGACACCAGGAAGACCGCAACAGAGCCGAAAGACGAATAGCCGGCATGATTGTTGATTATAATTCCGATCCGTACAAGTAAAAATAAGTAACAGGCTCAGGTGAAGGAAACATTAATATCGCATAAGACACTTGCGATAGTTATCTCAACAATTTATTTGAAAGTGTTCAGAATAATGCTATACTATAGCAAAACATTCGGTGGACCAAATGGAATACATCCAAACTCCCAACTGACTTACATAACCATCAGAAAGTGAAGAGATTTAACTTTCGTCTTTTCAAAGAGTTGCCTGATCATCCAAAAATCTTATATAAGATCAAAGAGTGTATTCGCGTGAGCTCATGTTTATAGCCAATTTTGTGAGTAACATTAACGCTCTAATATCAAAGTCTACTTCCTCAACGAGTGCAATTTGGACAACATACGATCGTACGAAAACTTGCGTGATTTGCATTGCATATATTTCCGAGTAAAATTGTAGAGGAACGCGTTCCGAGAAAAGGTGAATTCAAGTCAGACATATACTGACGCATCGGATTCTTCCATTCATAAAGTCGAGAGTCGAGATGCGCCGCACACGCGCTCGAACACGTGGTCACTATGATACTTTACGTACCAACGTTGTTACCCGTTGAAGAAATACACTACTACATATATCCCCGTATGATTCCACATGGATTCAATCGGGTCGAATATTACTCGTTCATCAATGAAACCATAACACACAGACTGAACACTGATTCCTAGTTTTCTTAGTTTTTACTGTTGAAACGATGTCAATCGTAGTTTCAGTGACACGACTTTGCACGGTAATCCATATTCAGGTTGTGCATATTGATTATTAGACCGGAAGGCAATTAATAAAATACTAATTACTTTCAGATAGCATTGATATGGGTATTTCTACCTACCGATCGAGCATTGGGTGCATTCAGTGGAATCAACAGTTGCGAAACTGTTGAGTGATTTTTCGCTGATCGCTAACGCTCGGTTACAAATTCTCAACAAGTCCGGTGAAATAGACTGAGACACGGAAACTGATCACCGTTGGGTTCCCAACATGTTGGGCAACTGTTGGTTCCGGTGAACGCACCCAATGCATAGGCATTAATATTTTAATAGTAAACGAGGAACTTTTGAATCGGAATTTCACCCTTTTTCACACCTTCAGAGGAAAATCATGCATTCGAGAATATCCTGTATATCACTATCTTTTAAATACGTATGCAAACTATGGAAAATATCGAATTAATAATATTCAGAATTATTAAGAATATTTTACCTAAATAGTAAACGGGGTAGAGAAATACAAATAAGTTATCAGTTCTTTCTATCATTAATTTGTGGTCTTCTTATTTCTTAGTATGTTTCTTTTTCTAAATTTCGTAATTATCAATAGTTACAGAATTTTTGTTTACTTTCATACCATATCAAACTTTTATTATTATTTCTTGCGTAGGTACAACTTTGGCAGTCTGTATTAAAAGGGTTAAACGTCTGTTCGAAACACCTTTGCATTCCTTTCGCATTCCTCAAAAACAAGCTCCCGCCAAGAGAATTCTATTCGTGTTATACAACATTCTACACGCTCGTCTCGGCAAGCGTAACATTAAAGCGACACAGGCTACCTACAGGTCTTATCATTTCTCAATACGAACCATTCCAAGCTAACAGCCGCTTCGTTTTCCATATTCAGATTCGAGTATTTTAATTAAACTATATTTTGTACCCCACCGTTATTAAATTCAAAAAGTCCTGAACTGCGCGAAATCCTAGACTTCACTCGATTACACCTAATAACAATAATAACCAGTTTTAATGAAATTTTCAGCATACACTAAACTGATATAAATATTGTTGAAATTTTCATTGCCAGCTCAGATTACGAGTTTCGATCAGCTTTCTTCTTAACTGTGTACCTGAAAAACCTGAACGACTAAACCTAATGCGGAAACCAACTGAAGCTGATCATCCAGAATTCGATTCATTCGTTAACGTTGAACAATTGTCGACGGAGCCGAAAATTAACGAGGTACAAATGTAATCTCAGTCCGTCGAACGCATCCGACACACCCAGCCGGATATAACACAATACAATTCCACCCACACAATCGCATGCTCAGTTCCCATGTGTGGACGTGCACAAGCGTGCACGGTGCAGCACGAGCGAAAGACGTGGTCCTGCACACGCAGTTACGTGCGCACACACGCGCAATTCACATCGCGGTAAGCCAATGTGTACGCACGTGTATGTGTACCTGGCTGGGAGACCGAGAAATGAAGAGTGAAAGTACTCAGAGAGGAGGAGCCCGGCATGGCACAAAGAAATCATTGAGGAATTCGAGGGAACGACATTACGGTCATTGGCCGGCGAAGGATTCTGCATTTCTGGCAAGGTTGCGCAGCCGTCGAAGTGCAAGGTTAATTTCGGCTTGCGCGTTAATCAAGCCATTGGACGCAAGGCTAACTGCGTTCGACCGCACACGACACGCTGATAATGTTCTTGATATGGTTGAATATTAATTTTCAATCACGACCCTCGGTGGTCCGTCATTAAATCGTTATTAACCCTGCATCAACCACCGGTACTATATCATATGTATACAATCTCTTCCTACTTTTGTTCGCCGATTGTTTAATATCGATGTATGTACATAAAGTGAATAATTTTTTTTTATAGAAATTAAATATGATGGATCTGTATATTATATAGCTAAAGATCTACTGCTAATATTTATTTCGAAGGTAATGCAGTTTTAAGTTTCTTCCTAATTATGGGCTCAAAGTATCAAACTGATATTGAATAAAGATTTCAATACATCATTATAAATCATCTTTTGCTTTCACACAAACATCGTTATTCTAAAAGATTAAGTAATTATCTATTTAAAATCATCCGTACGATTTTGACATTGCTAATATGTATGATTTATGAACAAACAAAATGATTACCTAACAAACAAAATTATTTATGTCGGTTATGCCGAAAGTGTAGCACGTACATGCGTATTCAAATAACGTCCAAAGTTCATTTTTTCGAAAATGAAGTGACAAATAGCAAATTGTAATTTTTTATGTTCGATTTATATATGCATAAGGAATCCAACCAAACACGAATGTATTAACCGGCACGAAATACATATTGTCTTTTATCGAAATCTTAACGAAGAAATCGTCCGAAGTATTGACCCCGATGGCAATGGAAACGAAATTGAAGGTCAAGGTTCAATCGCAAACGTTCATTGAATAAATTAGCAATCACGCATTCGAGTTAGGCATGTTTGTGATCGCCTACTAACAGCTAATTCTCGGTCACCGAATCTGGTAAGTCCACCGGATACCCTGGCCATTCGTTATCCTAATTGGGAGATTCTTTCCGGATAAAACCAGCCTTTTTTATACACGACCGTCGATTTAACTTCGACCGTTGCGAGCATAATGCCGCGTATTATCTAGTTAGGCGATTCTTCGGCCTGTTTTCTCCTATCGAACTGCGACCATCGTCGAATTAAAGATCCCGGGGCACGCTCTTTCTTCGACAGGGGTTACGGCGTAGTCCACTGTCCGATTGTACCGATGCGAGGCCCAAACTGCGTTGGACGAACTTTGATCTTCGGGCTCTATGCTCAATGCACTTTACAAATCTATCCTTTTACGTATCTTCATGATTTACATAAAGTGAAGTCCATCATTACGAATTTACATAAAAACAAGTGTTAAATTTTTATTCGACTTCGTAATGTATAATTAAATGGTATAAAAACTTATTCAATTTTATAAGATGTATGCATATTTATGAGCTCCACTGTATATCGAATCGAGTTTTCAAGGATCGGCATTGTGCTTCTGACTTTAACTTTAATAATGACTAATGAACCATGACAATGTACTGACAATGAGGGTTGCGACAACTTCAAATAAAGAAATGATTTTTTAACATCCTCACTATTTTCTTGTGGTCCATAAAAATATGATACCATAATAAATTCTAATTTCTATAAAGCTTAGAAGTATGTGTATAGATTTGTGAATCGATGAAACCTGTTCACGAAACGAGACAGGTCACGAAGCAGGTAGTTCTTATAGCACTTTCCATGAACGGGCAGCATCCCTGAGGATTTTACTCGGAGGCAAATACCGTGTCCGGTGTATTTTATCGTGCCCCATTCCGAGTCGCCCTATTTACCCATATACCGCGTTATCCCCACGTTACGATTTTATTTACGTCCCACCTCCGAGCGTACACGAGAGCCTCTCGTTATTCGCTACAGATTTGCATGCGAACTTGAACGTTACGTAGGAATTCCAAGGCCGTACACGTCCTTTCCCTCGAATGTCCGGAACGCGATTTCTGTGCTTTGCTCTGCTCGAATTCAGACAAGCCTAGATCGCTGACAAATAATTATATAGGGGAAAATGAGAAAGATAAAAATCGAGCGGAACAAAATGTTTTATAGTAAAGTTGCTTTTTTTGGAGTACGGATTGTACACACAAATCTTTATTGAATTACCGAGTCAATCGTTTAAGAGAGTAACGATAAGAGGAGAGTGAGTCATACGCTGCGAACCTGAATGGCTGGATGTTGATCGAGCAATTATAATACTTACACTGCAAAAAATCGGCAGTGACCACTACATGTGTCGCGTTTCGTGATAACGTTTAAGCTGATTTCAGCTATTCAATGCAGATCGAGCCATGCAGAACGCGAGTCCCTTGCCTTTGTTAACCTTTCATTATTATGCATTGAAAATCGACCAACGAACGAGATGGTTAATATACGACCTACCGCTTGCTTATTAATTGTTCGACTCATGCATTACTGTTTATAGGAACGATATCAACAGGAAACCAACGGACATATCAGTGATTATAAGTCGTGAACTGTAGTAACAACTTTCGCGTGCAAACAATCACAAATATGTAAACATTTATATATTAATCTGCATAATAATGAGTAAGGAATGCAATCAGTGTCCAAATAATAAAACTAAGTAACGTTTCTACTTTGTGAACTTTTTTTCGATTTAACAATTAGTAATAAGTGCAGCTCGATTTTATGCAAGCAATTAGTGTCAGGCACAGGTCGAATTTTCGTGGAGGCTGAAGCTGTTAAAAACGATAGGTCATTAAGATACTGTAATTTCAACTGGATTAATAAATACGTGAGTCAGCATGCGGCCCAGCGGCTGGCTTGCATCGTATGAATTACATCTGGACATTAGATCGTGTTCAAGTAACACTGGAAATGATACGTGGCCCTGAGGATACAACTTCGTACAGACTGCTCTTTTTTTACCTCTGTTTCATTACCGACTTATGAGACTCATTATAATAGTAATAACTGGACTACGGATCTTTATGCAAAGTGTAACATGTATTGCACAAGTTTAAAAAAGTGTGATTTAGATAAACATTCACTTGATCATTTAAACACTGAATTATGCATTTAGCTTTTGGTATTATGAATTGTCTTACACATTATAAGTGACATATGTATATCGTTTCTGTATATACAACTTTACTTGTCTACGGTTTAACTTCTCGGTTCAACTAGACTACAGTTTATTATGCAAATTAAAGCGTTCATAGTATCAGTTTAAAGCATGCATTCTAAATAGACTTATTATGTAAACATTGTAATAGACATTCACGTTTCATATTGGACCAATGAACTTAATTTTTTATTTTAAATGTTAAGAGTCTTCCTAGCGAGTACGTAAAAAAACTGCTAATAATCACCATGATGAATTTAACGAATATTAGAAAATTCTTACAATATATCATACCAGCCTGTATTAATTTCATTAGTTCTGAACTGACCTAATATGATAACATAGTAATTATTCGCGTGATAAACACTATAATTTCTCTCAGTCACTGTAATCAAAACGTCATTACTTGGAATTAATTTTTCCTTCCTCATAAGACGTTTCTGCTGAAGTAAATACTGGTTACATCAACTGAGCACAAAAAGAGTCTTACGTTACTTGCCAAGATTAACATAATACATTTTTTTTCGTCTGAGTTTAATAAGAGGACTGAAACGAAGGCTTCTTGGGAATCAATAAAATCCTTTTTTATGGAAGATTAATGGACAAACAAGTTCATGAGTTATCAAAGTATATTTATTAATCGTTAAAAAGCAAGGACCACAGCTTACGTTCAAACTTCTTAAGAAATTATTTGCATCAACTCGTCCTGTTTATCATGTGAATAAGATGTCAGGTTTTTCCACGCGAGTTTATACTTCCTCGAAACTTAGATTCACATAAAACTGCGATTTATTATTCAGTTTTGCTGCGTAAAAATCCAAAAAAAGCAGTGCACGGGTAACTTTTATCGGATCTTGCAGGAACATTTTACAAACATATGCATTCTGCGTTTGCCTAATCCTAATCTGTTGAAGCGTTCAGAACGCATTACATTTAATTTAAATAACTAGCAACAGGAACTCGTATTTCCGGTAATAATGTTCAATTTACTTGTTTGTCCTTTGCAGTGAAGCATAAAAATCAAATAATCTTTTTTATGAAACTGGGCACTTGAACTTCTCGTCGTTCTATAAATTTGTGGAAAATTTTATAATTCCCGACTTGTTATTCCCGTGGTTTCGCGAATCTTGAAAACAAGCCGTAGCGCATGAAATATTTGTATTGCAAAGAATCGCTTAAAACGATGCGTTACCGGCTGAATAGATTAATATTTCTATCGAACTTGATCCCGCCATCGCGGTACAAATATATCACGATATAAATAGTCTACCGGTGTGACGTGTAGCGTCATCAGATAAAATCTTCGGATGCAAAATGGGCGAACCAAGGAGTTAGAATGCGGCGCCTCAGCGCGACAACAGAGGAGAATGTTGGAATACGGAATGACATCCGGCTGGATAACTCGAAAGGGTTCCTGGTATCTCAAACCTCTTTGGAATTCTCTTCGGTGGCCCCGATGCTTGTGCTCCCGATAGCGATTCTTTCCGCGTTCATGATTTATGCCATTTGCTTGGAGATAAAACAGAAGATGTCGATACGCCATAAATTAAGAATCGAGATAAGCTAACAATTGGTTGTCACGTAATTAATAGCTTTCGCGACTGTTGGACAACTCATATCTTTGTTTACCACAAAAGAACGACTTTCACTTGTCAATATGCTCTAGTTTTACTTTACATTATCAACCCTTAAACCACCTGAGAATTGAAATGTTGGTTCAAGAATTGAGGAGTATTTTATATGACATCTTTGATATAATCAAATTATATGCGACTTTTTAAAGGCGTTTGTACGTAATTAATGCCACGGAGTAAAAGTTAAACATACTATGAACAAACTATGTAGTTCAAATTGTGAATGTAAATTCAATACGAAATTCTTATTCATACATAGTATTAACGTACCAAAAGACGAAAATGTAAAAATTTCCATTGTTCGTATTTCGAATGCCACTCTTTGCACATGTAAACTTTACAAACGAGCCTGAATCCGTACGCGACGTACCAATATAATACCCACGCATCGCATTTAATTTTTACGCCACATATCTCGGTCACGTGTTTCATGCAAACTGCAGACATTCCCTATGCAAACTGCAACCTGTTCGCGAATTTACCCGTACGCGACTCCTTCATTTCCACGTCTGTTCACGAGCTACTGCATTCTATAGTAACACGTGCACGGATGTTTCAGTGATCGTGAAACCACCTGAAAACCATTTTGTCCTGGTCAGTGTCAGTACACTCCAAGTCCGTCCGTGACCATGGTCAACGTTCCACGCGACTCTCCTTCGTTCGGAGTTTCATTCTCCGGTTATGTCGAATTTTTCCAAACTGGAAACGATCAGTGACGATACGTCGGTTGATCTCAGCGTGGTCGAGGGCGTTGAGGACGATGCAAATACGTTTCTCGCGTTTCGGATGTACGATAGCACCCGCGTCGTGTCCCGAGGCTGCGGATAATAATCAGAACGGAACGTGGCGACCTGAAGCGTAAACGCGAAGCTGCGGCCGCAGTTCCCGCGCGCGGGGGGACGCTCTATCTGCATAGCTATCTTCCGATCTTGGTAACACGTAAGTACGCGCAGTTTGCATATGGACAGATTCGACCGCGGAATATATGTATTCGCGTCCTTATGTCGCGGGGGCTGATTGAGATTGTAAGCCGTCGGACGAATCCGGATTATGCGAACTGATCATAAGAACTCACCCATAGAGGCTTCTTTCATGATCGACGTAGCTCGACGTTATATTCGGTCCGGTTGACTTTTATTTGATTCGTATATCTCAGGCGAAAAGCAGAGTCACGTTTGATACTTGAGAACGAATTGGAAATTCGTTGGCAGATGTTGGTCGAATTTAATACAATTTTCTTTCCCTGTCACTCGTCGAAGTCTACGCGTAAAGCAATAAAGGACAAGTTTTTCGACTTCTTTATTGGAGTCTCATAAAACTTCTACCGCCAAAACCACAAAAATGTTTCTCTCTGAATTATATTAATAAATTTCCTTTCTACGTAGCTCTGGGCCGAAAACATCGAAATATCTCCGATTTAACTGAAATAGACGTCTGTTTTGATCGAATTAAGTACTCGTACAATTCAAGCATAATGTAACTGTTGTCAATTAATTCTTGGCAATAAATATACGTGTATATCTATAAGCACTGTATGGACACACTCAATTCGTTGATTGAGAAATACATCATTGCTTGCTAATTACTCTGATCAAGAGAAGGGGACAACGAAGGCTTTCAACCTGTAAGCTGCAGGATGTACTTACGAGTAGATGCTACAGTTTGCAGCTGCAATCAATAATGACACGCCGCTACACATTTTTGGTGCTTTACGTATATTAACACACAACCGTAAACGAGAATATTTTTTCATATTAGTGATCCAGTTCATACCGCTCGCGAGATTATGATATCGTTCATAGTCATCATGTACCATTGAGAATTATCTTCTCATAGACGTGTATTAGAAAATCTTGCACGGGGTTAAACTAGACATCATTTTCTAATTTAGTCGCCGAGGGTCAAACGATTTACAACAACTCCGCAGATACGCGCATCAACCAGAGATGTACACGCCGATCGTGTGTAACTAAATTATGCGTCGGGCATCGTGCCCGATGTAACAACCTTTCCGACTACCACCAATCGATTCCTGCATCAGACCGGCGACCGCGCGCTCGCCGAGATTTATATGCGAAGCCGGACGAAATGATTGGTCGTCATCAATTCTCCGAAACACAACTGTAAAGCCTCTCAAAACGCGTTTACGATTTTTCATCACGTTTGACCAGTCTAGAAATCGCGCTCGCGTCGCCGCTTCGTTTCGCCGCGTGACGCAATTCCCAAAAGTAGCCATCGGGCGTCTACACGATTTTTAATACCGATGCAAACACATTTACACCTGGATACACTAATCGACGGATCTACGTTTTCTCTCTCGCCTTTTAATTCCATTTAGAGGATTAACATACTTTTGCTAATAAACAGTTGCAGATTGTACGGTTTACACTTTTTAGACGTTACTAAAGACGAGATTTACTGATAAGTCTTATACAAGCTAATAATACTTGAGAAACCAAACAAGAAAGGCGCAAGCGACCCGAGAAATTGACAGAAATATTTGTGGTACTTCACCGCGAAACACACCTTCCTCGGAAATCCGAACAATCCGTCAATTGCTCAATTCACTGGTATCGTTCAATCTCGACCAGAAATGAACTTTCACTCGCGGAATCTTGGAGAAATTCAACGAAACCCTACGGATGATTGCGATTCATCGTTCCGATCGAGACGCGTGCTGCGAGATGTGCACCGCACGAGATTCGGTATATGCGGGCCAATGCGTAAGGGCCGTAAGGAATGAGCTCGCTTTCGGCGACCTACTGACTCATCTACGCCAGGCGAGCGTCTCAGGATCTGTCGGGGCCGCGGTTACCAATCGTTTAACCACAAACATTTTCACGCGATACACGATCATTAAGCAATAATCTTGAGCCGGTTACCAGCACCGGGACAATCTGTTACACGGCTTGCCTGTCCTACGCGGTTCAAACAAGTAGCTCGGTTGCATTCACGGAGGCGTGAATTGCGTAGGAATAGGAGTTGATCGCTGACACATTCCCGCGCCTTAACAATCTTCGCTAAATGGCATAATCGCTCCGCAATACCTTCCAGTCGTTGGCTACTTAATTAATTTACCTCGGACAGCATTCCAGCTCGTTATACCAATGCTTCAGGCGTCAAACACTGAATTCTTCTATGTTTTTGCGCGACAAATATAGGAAGTCATTGATCAACGTCCGTTGTTGATAAAAGAAATCTAGCGTCGACAACCAGATATGCACGTTTTCCGCGGCACGCGAGAGAACATGATTGTAGAATTTCGATAATTGAATATTATATATCCGATAAAAGCAAAAACAATTTGCCAACCAGCATACAATCGCATTTTTCTCATAGCGTCAGTGTCATAGAGATTGATCGTCACAATTTTTACGACAATTTTCCGCAATTCTTAAAATATATGAGTCACGTAACGTTAACTTCAATAAAAAATCCTTAGAAAATTCTATTCGCAGAACGAAGACTGCGATTTCGCTGCAAATAACGTTTTCAGGAAATTTAAGCTATCATTATCGCAAATCATCGTATCATTAATTAGTGCACATTTTCCTTAAAATTGTTTTAGTTGTACAATCTAAGCAATAAGTTATACGTATTATAAATGTAGTATATACTCTGATTTTTCTGCACACAGTGACTCCTATTAACATTCACTCACTTAAAAATAGAATAACATTAGTAATATAGGATTACACACCTTCAGTTTCATCGAAATATTAAGAAGCCCGATTTATTACATAGTATGTAACAGAAAATTGAAAAAAATTCGATCTCGAAGGAAAAAGAATGGGACATTTTAACTTTTCTATTAGGGGCTCCGATAAAAATTTGAAACTTCCTGTTTATAGCTCTAATTGTAAGTACATAAGTGAAAGCATAAAAAAATTAGACATAGTAGATAAAAATTCTTCAATTTATCTCGCATGTTATTACTTATACTTATAGCCAGGACAACCTCAACGTCGGAAACGTTTGCATCGAAAATTATTCGAATTCACTAAGGATAGGCATCCAGTAGATCAATAAACCGGCAGAATTAACTGTAAATTTAGTGCGTCCGAAAATGAACCGAACTGAACTTTAGGATCCGTTGATAAGTACTGATCAGATTACGTCGAAGCGGATGAGTCAATTCATTTTAACCGTAGCAGAGAATCAAGGGAGCCTGTTTATAGATATACTCCGTCCGCAGGACTCCTCGAGAGTCAACCTCGCCGCGAATTTCTTCACTGCATTCTTGCAGACGAGCAACAGTCGCCGACCAATTAATTTAAGCAATTACTTCAGTCGGACGGTCGGCGAATTACTTTCATTAATTAATTGCCCACTAGCTTCAAATGAATTGTATGTTACATGAAATAACGTTTAACCTACGTAAATTCTTCTTTTAAGACACAAACCCGTACTGTTACTCTGAGCGATTACTAAAAAAAAAATATAAATTTTAAATTCCATATTTTATGTAACAATATATATAGTCTCCGTTTTTCATAGTCAAAACTTGAGAGAAGTTTAGAAATTATAGTATGCTGAATCTAATAAATACATTGAAAGAAGAAATATATAAAATTATTAAAAATCATATTGAAACTGTTACTACTTTGCTATCAATTTTTCGTCGACCTCCTTTGGGAGACTAGCACACTCGCTAATATGTTCTTGCTACCTCTATAATATCTCAGAACATAATCCTCGACAGGAGCATGACCATTGTTGAGGCACGCTTGTCAGTTTCAGCAAGTAATATCTGTCCCATTAATTTCGCCCGTGCAACGTAATCGTTTAATTAATTAGCCGTGAAGCAATTAATTCATGTCCTTCTGTCGGGCTGTGGGATCATAAAGGCTTGACTATGCAGCTGGAAGGAAAGAACTCGTATGCTTTTGCGTCATTCGTTAATCTAATATTATCTCAAGCTCAAACGGATCCGACTTTTTGCGCGCGATGACACAAGCTCTTTTTGTCGCTTTCCGCGATCGTGCGAACCGAAAGGGTTCACGGAGTACATGCGCGCGAACTCGGAGGGAAACGAACGAAGCCCACACAAGTCATTTTTGTTCACGTCAGCCTCTGGCCTTTGACCTCAGACGTCGCTTCCCCCTCTACTCCTTCGTGCTACGAAATATCCGTGCACGAAGGGTCGAGAGACGGCTGCCGTTACCGAGCAATCGAAAAACACGGAATACGATATACAAGATTGAAAGGCCGAACTCGCTCTCTCTTTCTCTTTCTCTGTGGGGAGCTACTTGACTGAAAGAACAACCTTGACCAAAGAACAATCTCCGATGGGTGAGATTGAACGTGCGAAGGATGGGATGTATTTGACGGCTGAGACTTCGCAGAGATCGTTTTTTTCTACGAACCAGACACTCGTGTCCGGGTACTATTTCTATTTTTGATTCATCAATTTCATTACCTACACTCTTAAGTATTATCTAACCTCTACAGTACGAGATTTAACACAATGTTATAATTCTGTAGTTAGGCAAGACGACGTAAGCGAGAGACGGCCGTGAGAGACGACGAAGGCGAATGAAAGGGGTAAGCAGTAAATAGAATGAGGCGAAAGAAAGCACATAGAGTGACAGTAAAATTATACCTACGGGGCGTCCCATGAAACACTAGGGAATCCTCTATTTCCCTGTTACGGGAAACAGACAAAAGTTTTTACATAGAACTTGCACGATCTAAGGGGGCACGTTTTTACTGGAGACAAATCCTTTTTACGTTGTTGTTTAATAAATAAAATTCATTCTTTTTAATGGAATTATATATATGTTTTTGCATCACTTGAAAGAAATTTTTAAGACAATTTCTTTTAACCTTCATATATGCAGTTGATTTTAATCAGATTTTAAGATGTTAAACTTAAAAATTTACTAATGTACACGGAGTGAGAATGGAAATCAGGATAGGGGTCCCATTGTAGCTAGTAGGTAAGTCAGGAGGGGTCTAAGGGACGATACTTCATTCATTCAATCCACATTGAAGGCAGCATCAAATGCGGTCTATCTCCCATAATGTAAACAATGAAGGACTATGCAGTGTTTCTTTTAAAAGTTATTAATTTATCTCAAAACGTATTAAGTTACCTTGGCTTGTAACAAACTACATAAATGGGATTCTCTTTAATTCTTCGATTTCTCTCATACATTTAACAAATTGACCACATTATATGTGCAGTAAAAAGTTTTGAATTAAGAAAAAAATTTCCGATTTGTGATACCGCGATAATGGTGGGAGGAATGCTTGGCGAAATGATTTCGCGTCGACCCGTTCATATAAAGTTGCGCCCAGCTCATGGCAACGTGTGCGTCAGTCGATCGTCCGTTCGAACAGCATAAATATCGGTGCTCGAAGCTCGCAATCAGGGCATCGACAAGCATTGGTGCATGGGCGATGCGCCGCGCCGCATCGTCTACACACCACTTAGGCAAGCTACATCAGCGCACCGACATGCTCCGGAAGAAATAATTGCACGGGGCATCCCGTGTACGCGCGGCTGCGTACAACCTTTTGATTCTCCCGCAAATGGGAACCGGTCGCGAGCGATTTTTTTTTGCTTCGCTTTCGGCCCGTTTAATTCGGTGGGTCGAGATTCTGGGACAGGTGTACCAATTTAGGCGACCGACCAAAAGTAAGAGGAATTCCAACAAGGTAATAAGTGGTGATCAGAGAATCGTTTGCTCGCGATTCGATACAGATGACACGGCGCGGTTCTTAAACGATGCAGAATACAGACTTGAAATGCAAATCCAAATTAGATTTTAAGGAATTATGATGCTCGAGAAAAAGTAATAATAGACTTGATGATCAGATAAATTGAACTTTTTTGTCAAAAACTTTTCACAAATACTTTCTACTGAATAATATGAAAGAAGTTTAAAGAAGCTTATTTATAATTTTCACGGCAACTAAAATTTTGTATGCATTCAAAAGTATAATTTTTGACACAAGGATTCAGACGTCAATATAAAACTAGCCTGCGTTTCAGGATGTTATTTAAAGCTTGCTTAGCCCTGTAATCTGAGATCTCTAAAATGTAAAACGACTACATCGCACTAGGCAAAAATAAAAGACAGAAGATAATCTGTAGAAAACAAAGAAATAACGTAGAATTGTGAATGCCACGCGTTATATTCAATTTGTTGAACATGTTTTACGATAGCGAGAACATTGATAAAATTACATGGTTGGTTCATAGCCGAGTCTACTTATGAACAGAACTTCATTGTCGTGTAGATCGCATCAACGAAATATCCATTACGTTCACGGTTGATTAAAATGATCAAAATCATTAATCAACGTCAGAGGACTCAATTTTTTTAACGTTTCAAAATAAAGAAAATTTTGAAAATATTTGAAAGACAATATTAGGATCGTTAACCTTTAAATTATAACATTTGACGAACATGACATGTCAAGTGCCTTATACTTTTTATATACTTTCATTTGTATTTAATCTATAGGAATATTATCTTTCAACTGCGAGTTGAATACTGCATTAAAAAATAGGCGTTTTGAGACTCACGTTGACTTTGGCGAGGTACAGCTCCAACTCCTTGTAAGGATNAAAATCATTAATCAACGTCAGAGGACTCAATTTTTTTAACGTTTCAAAATAAAGAAAATTTTGAAAATATTTGAAAGACAATATTAGGATGGTTAAGCTTTAAATTATAACATTTGACGAACATGAAATGTCAAGTGCCTTATACTTTTTATATCATACTTTCATTTGTATTTAATCTATAGGAATATTATCTTTCAACTGCGAGTTGAATACTGTATTAAAAAATAGGCGTTTTGAGAGACTCACGTTGACTTTGGCGAGGTACAGCTCCAACTCCTTGTAAGGATCCATCTCCGATTTAATATCAGTCAGCAATTTCGCACTGTCATCACCACTTTCCACTATTTTTAATTGATTGACGGTTTTCAAGGTGGGTAAACCCGATGCGGCACTTCCTTTCGAGCCATCGACCTGCAGCCCGCCGCTGTCTTGCATGGTCTCCATGCTCCAACGTCAGCTTGACCTCGCGTGCATTTTCTCGTGCACCTGTAAACAGAATGGAACACGACAATCAGCGCGATTCAATGTGAAACGAATCGAGTAAATAATTAGAGAAGAGTTCACGACCGTGCTGATAGTGCTCGAGTAATTCTGCGACCTCTGAGATCACTTTAATTATCGGGATTACATCACGCCACCGTGGTAATAACGCTCCGCAATTATATCATAAGAACACGACAACGTTAAGGAAACGGAATGTGCAAAAATGATAAATGCTGCGTGTAAATATCGAACCTGAATGCATATTTCTATGATTTAATAATAAAATAAATATTTATCTGAAACACATTTTTTAAACTAATATCATAAANCCGACAATCAGCGCGATTCAATGTGAAACGAATCGAGTAAATAATTAGAGAAGAGTTCACGACCGTGCTGATAGTGCTCGAGTAATTCTCCGACCTCTGAGATCACTTTAATTATCGGGATTACATCACGCCGCCGTGGTAATAACGCTCCGCAATTATATCATAAGAACACGACAACGTTAAGGAAACGGAATGTGCAAAAATGATAAATGCTGCGTGTAAATATCGAACCTGAATGCATATTTCTATGATTTAATAATAAAATAAATATTTATCTGAAACACATTTTTTAAACTAATATCATAAATGTGCTATTTTGTACAAACATTCGCAGTTAATAACACTTTAATGACACAAATACAGGCAAGAGTTGTCCATCTAATGATTTATGTACTTGTCAGGTCATAAAGAACTTTTTACCTTTTGATCCATATTTACTTTTCAAAAGGAGCCATAATTAATATCATTATGGTATACAAATTAGCGGTGGACGATGAGAGAGCAGAACAAAAGGTTCCCTGAAGGGTACCTACGGGCGGAAGGATTACAGTCAACCCTTGTGTGACTCACTACATATAGCAGCTCGTATAATCACGGTTTGCCATACACTTGAAAAGGATGGAATGGCCACCTGGACTGCTATAATTGCATTTAACTAAATTTAGATGAACTGTTCACGTTAGTCCCTGAGGCTAATTATATATTGCAGATTAGTTTACCCACGAAAACGCGTGAAAGCTGACCTGAAATTGCTGCACATACTTTATGAAATTTTCCCTTCAATTTTCCTCTCGCCTACTTTATTCTCTAGGCTTAACTCGCATAATGCCACTGAATCTCTGCCGCATGCTCGCTCGGCAATCGAATTTCGTAATACTTGAACCGTGATGAAACTTCATACTGTGTCCCATGCGTACAGCCGCTCACAAAAGTATTTGTCCATACTTCAGTAAGCTGTACTTTATACAAATATGAATTTCAGTTACTTATTTTCTCAAAATTCATGTCATTATACTTGTTGAGAGCTGGTGTCAGATTTTGTTTTCCTTCGTGCAAATGAAGTGCTCAGTCTCGAGAGTTGGTAGGTAACACATGGAAATTTTAGCTGATTAGCACGCACAGAATTACTGAACAAATGCATATGAAATAAAATTATTTTTAACTTGATTTTCTCGAAAACGAAGCGTCAAATGGAAAAATGTTATTTGTTTTCTTTTCCTACTTCTTTTTACATGACGTATGAGCCCCTACTCGATTGCACGATCTGTCCAACCACATGTAAAGTGAGAAATTAAAATAAACTAAACAAAAAATTATGCGCATTTTGTAAATAATTCGATTGTGAATGGGCCTACGATTTTCACCAGTAATTCATTACATATTTTAAAGTTCAGCGAGTCAATAGTGATCTAACATCGATCGTTTGAATCACGAACAAACGATCCGTCGCGGGATTGTGCCGAGTCAAGTGGAATACTTATAAGACATGATACGACTGCCATTTCATTCAGTGATCCCGGCCGACAATAAAGTCATGCATGAGAACACGAGTTGCTCGACGACTCGGCGAAGACGTAATATTAGAAAATTGCCGGATGTCTGAATCGCGAGAACCTGTCAGCACCCAATATGTCAAGTGACCTCACAGGTGAACCACGATGTTCAAATAACGTCATTGTATTTCCGTGAATTTCAATAGACTATGTAGATTTTACACGTAATGATCTTTTTTGTCGATGTTGTTCGTGGGAAAAATGCAAAAGCAAGTTATTTGATTATTTAATATTAATTTTGACAAATAGCTATTAATATTTATAAATAAATTACAGATTATGAGCTTAAGTAAAATGTTAGGTCACGCACAATAAACTTTGACAGAGTTTCAGTGCATAAAAATCATTTGCCTTTCAAACAAGCCTATCTTCGTTTGGTTTTAGTCACATTAGTTTCAACTGCAGGAACAGCGTAGGTAGCAAATCAAATTATAAAATTATTTCCATCAGATAGTCTGACTGCGGTTGATAAATGTATCATTACACTTTACCGCTGTACCGTGAAATTAATTGATCCAACTTTTTAATTGGGCTTCTCAGCGGCGATCGGAGATAACGGTAATAATATGGCTAGAAAGTAACCGCTTATAAGAAAACATTTCGATGCCCGCCGCGTTGAGGAGAAACTCTCGGCTGGGTGACTCGTTGTTACGGGTCCGCGTAAAATTGAGACATTGAATGATGGAAAATATGCCCGGCTAATTATAAGAACCGCCGGATACTTGTACGGAACGTCGTCTAACCGCCGCACCAATCGATTCGATTCCGCAAAACCGTGATTAGCCATGCGTCCGCTGTTGTGCGTGTACGTGTGTCCGCATGTCGAGGCTCGTGACGGCTGTTAACTATCTGTGACGGCAATATATAACATCGATATTTAATTAATTTTTACGTAATAATCAAAACACACGCGCATGTTCGGACACGCCGCGCCGGGTCCGCCTCTGGTTTCGTAGACCAGTTTCTCGATCAACGTTGATTTATTGGCCAGAATACGATTAACACCGCGGTCTAAACGGCGACGATCGTATATCTGTCGCTCAACGAAAAAGGAGGATGGAAAGAAGGAAGACGAGAAAAAATGTAAAACCTAGAAAACGGCGTTCGGCAACGGACAGATCTTTGTATCCAAAGATTCGAGGCGCCGCCGCTTTGACTCCATCTTTTCCAGTCGCAATTAATAGTCTCTCTAATCCGTGGCGCACTAACGATCGAACCTGTCCGAGTTGTAAAGTCTCGCGGGATCCGTGCAATCGTGAGTAAATTACTAGCAATAATTTCCAGCTGATAAGAGCGACACGCGTCTCGAGGCCGTTTTAATTCAGTCGAATCAACTGACCGTGTCCGCTGTAGTTGCGAATGGCATTCGATCGTGGTGAGGTATCGGTACCTCAAGCCATCAATACATTGAAGCTATATAAGAGTACCTGGTACCCCTATATATGTACCTACGTGCCAGACGTGAAGCGACGCCACTCGTCTTTCCTACTCCGACACGAGCTACAAATTCTCACGTCCAACACTGTCCTCGCAATGGACTGTCCAAGTGTCCACTAGAATTTCACTAACTAGTCGCTCGCTGAAATGGGGAATCAATTAAAACAGAATCGAATTCTGCAATTAAGCGATTCGTGAAGCGAAATTGACTCTCAGCTATCACTGTCGAATATTAAATGCCTCAACTTAATTCAGCTGTAATTTATAGCGCTAGGTACGTGACTTGTATAATATATGTCAGAAAGTGAAGAATACATTATAATTAGAACACATATAACTTTTTACGGAGATTATCTAGCCAGAACAACCATAAGAATATACTTTATTATAAAATACAGTTAATATTATAACATATGTTAACAACTAACTATATTATATCAAGTGAAGGATTATTTTCTTCAAATTATTTTTATAAAACTGCAAGAAAACTTTCGTGATTAGATTATGTATATTTTTTCAAAATTATGCTGTTCGTATAACTTCGTATATTAAAATATGTACTCGTATAAAGCATTTGCACGATAATATCGTACGTAAAATATTAAGTGTTATCACGTTAAATTGCAGGTGCTATAAGAATATGGCCATATTAAATGGTTGATAAGTAAGAACGTAAGAGCCCGCGTGATACCTACCCCAATCACTTGGATTTTAGCGCTTCCATTTAATTTACGAGAATACCATAAAGCGAGCGCACGGTTGAAGTTTTTATTTCTGTAGATAAATATTTAGACACGTCACAGTGGGTGACATTAAAAAAATATCAAATGAAGATACCATTCATTACAGCAATTATCATAAACTGCTTGTCCTTTCTTTGATGACACCATTTCAGATTTCCCGCTGTAAATTTTAATTATACTCTATTGCAATAAATTTTTAATGACTTTATGAGCACTATAAGATTTCTCTTAAAATTCGCTTCAATAAACAGGAGCCACGGCTGCTTATGTTTCTCCTCATAAGTTGTCGTGAAGACTTAAAATCTTCATAACAAATAAAACTTAACGTTTGGATGAAATACACATTCGAATCTTCCTCGATATATACACTTTACCACTTTTCTGTTCAGATGCCTCCTCTTACTTTGTCTCTTATATACACGCAATAAAATTGTTCATTTCTGTCTTCAATTAAGTAGCACAACTTATTACAGAAGGAATTCGTACTGAGCGTCCGTTACACCAAAAACTTCACTGTATGTTATTATCCACGAACACGACAAATGTTCATGTACTCTCTTTCGCTCTCTCTACCATTTTCACATTTCCTGACCTTTCTTTAGCAATTTCTGATAAATAAAAGAAATAATAATAAAGACGTACGGTAATCGCATGAAAATAATTGACAACTTTTAAAGCTTGATTTCTGCATTGGAAATCAATTGTACGCGACACAACGCGACGCTCTGTCATTTATTCGCGACAATGAGACGCGCCGCGCGCCGCGCGCCGTGCCATGGTTCTTCGATGATGCAATAATATATATAAACGCGTTTACGATACATCAAACATACCATTTTAATCCATAGCATAAAATCTTAATTTTAAAAAGGCTACAATTCAGTTTTAAGGGACACCGTAAGTATGAACGCTTTCCTTGTTCGCGAAATCATCGTAACTGGCACGCGATTGTAACACTTCACAAGCGTGTCATTACGTTAACGACAGTTTCCCTGTAACGGAATCGATAATAATATCCGCAGTGAACAGACGCGTGGATACTTGCTCTCTATTATTAGCAATGTAACAGTGCAAATTATCCCGTGCTCTTTCCGCACACCAAAGATACCGTGGGCGATGAGATTTTTCCTTGCGCCGCTTGTGCAAATAGTTTCGGCACGAGAGATTCACATAAAGTAACGAGAAAGTATTTCCTTACTCCTTCCTGCAAGTTCTCTCAAAGTACATTCTGGATAGTTTTATAAATAATTAGTAATGATTAAACTTCGGATTTTATGCATTTAATAATCTAATAATCTAGTTTAGGTACATTCGAAATTCACTTCCATATTACATCCTCTCATTTCTTCGTAGAATTCTTTGCAAGTTTAAAGAAATCGATTTGCTTCCCCAGTTGGACAAACCTAATTAAACAAGGCTCCGCGAACCGAACCGAGCTTCCATTGCATCGGGCATTTATTAAGCGTACGATCTGTCGCCATCTCAAGAGATACGCAGAAAAGAAGTTCCTGAGCTTCGATCCGCGCAGATTCATCGCTCGTCGCGCGCGTTCTCTTATCAGTCGGATTTACAATTTCGATTAGCGTGTGACCACCGCGTCGTGTCGTATCCGTCTTCCTGGTGGCGTTCGGNGAAAGAAGTTCCTGAGCTTCGATCCGCGCAGATTCATCGCTCGTCGCGCGCGTTCTCTTATCAGTCGGATTTACAATTTCGATTAGCGTGTGGCCACCGCGTCGTGTCGTATCCGTCTTCCTGGTGGCGTTCGGGTACTAAAAACAATTATCGCTCGATGTATACGCAAACGACGGGGACGAAGAGGAAGACACTGTACGCCTCGTTTCGCTTTTCAAGCCAGTTTCGCCTTCCAAGCGTGAGTCGTCATAAGCCAGACCCAGCCTCCCGTGCGACGCATTGTATGCAGTTCATCTTTGCGGTGGGCAGCCACGGTGAGGCCACCAGGAAAGACCCGACAAGTTACGTAAGGTTAATTGCGGTCGTTCGGCTTGCCAGCCTGCTCGCCAACCTGCGCGCGATGCGTGTCTCACTCGCGTGCATCCATCGATGCCGATCGTTATCGCAGGACCTTGCCCGCGAGGACATTGATATTTTACGTAATTCGATCGCCTGACTGCGCCGGATTGTTCTTTCCAGTGTCTCCTTACGATTGCTCAAGAGTCTTCGCGTTTAGGAAACTTTTGTTCGGAATCTCTATTTCGCAGGCCCTCAAATTATGCGGCGATGCTACTCACAGAGCCTCAACTATGTTTGCTGTTCTTGCATTAAAATAATTGAGGTAATTGTTTAGATCAGTGATTCTTAACCTTTTCAGAACACTTACGATTTCACGAGATTTTTACAATTAAAAAGAAACAGCACATATATGTATATGTCTATATTGGAGAATAAATAATCACATACATAACAGTCTATGAAATTTAAAAAAATTGCCATAATTGTTTTAACCGGATATTTAGACAAATGTTTTCCATATCTGGTCTTATATGTGAAATAGCTGGCCTACTAGTTGAATAGAAGAAACAAATTTTTATAACTGAGCGTATGAACGATCTGTAGGTTACAAAAAGTGTAGAGATTGAAGTGAGAGAGATTGTGAAAAGGATTGAATCCATCATTAACGTTAAATAATAAAAATGCAGTAAATAATTTTAATTTCTGTAGGTCTGTGAATCTTTCTTTGAGATCATTAAAAGAATTCTGTAATCTCATCTGATTGTTGTGATAATAACTATGTCTTCTCCTTTTCTGGAGTCCTCCCTGAAATCCTCCACAAGAACCATATTTCGTTCGTAAGTCACAATTTGGTCACCATTGATATAGAGCAATAAAACTAAGAAATATTTCGTTGTACGATCCCTCAATTATCCCCAACGACGAAAGTGAATTAAAATTCCGCTGGCTCATCATAACGCAGGAACCAACTCGAAATTACCATAAACAATCACTATCGTCCCAGGATATCCTGCAATGGGTTGCTGTACGCAAGAACCTTATCATTAAACCCCGCGAGTCTCTTACACGCGTACCTACACGATACCGGGCAAACAATAAGTTACGAAAGAAACAGCCAAAGCGCATTATGCGAAGATCAGCCTGTTCGTGAGCACGAGCTAGCCGGGTCCTCGATCAATCACCCACACAAAAAAGGCCGATCGTATCTCGAGGCGAAGAGAAAGAGAGAGAGAGACCGTCCCGGTGCCGGTCGTTTCTTTCGTCTGAGGGGACAAGTCAAGTTGCAACCGATTCGACAGGTTGGTACACATAAGGCGTGCACTCGGACGAGAACAGGAGAGAACGGAAGTAAGAAAAAGAGAGGAAGAGAAAGAGAGGGAACGAAGGAAGCGAGATATGCATACGGGGACGAGAATCCGCATGACAAGCTTCATCGACCAGCCATGCTTATCGCGCACGTTAAGGCTCGTTTGCAAAACAAATTATTGAAAGGATAGTCCGTCGAGCACGCGGAGCAGCGTGCAAAACGTCCTTTCCATATTTATACGCGCGCGCGCGTACGATACAATCGAGCCGCACACTGTCTTCCCCGGGAAAAATATGAGATAAACAATTAAGGGACATTCGCTGGCGCCATGTCGCGAGACTAGATAAATTACGTATGTAGATTGTCCTTTTATATTTGATTCGCTTGGTCTTGCTGTTAGCAACATGAAGACAAGAATTGATTTCACATTCCATGAGCATTTATGAAACCACATTAACGATTAACGATTAACGATTAGGTTTCTCTGAGTTTCACTCGACAATTGGAGTATTCTCTAATTAGATAATCATAATTCTCAGTTAGTCAAATTTGAATATAAAATCGAACTATTAAAACTAAATAATTCAAATATAAAAGATTTAATCGTTTATCTGCAACCCTAGTTTTAACATATAATAATTATAATAGGATTATAAGAATGTGTTCTGAGCCGAAAAAATTGTAATCAACCACACATACATAAATGCAAGTCACATTTTCCGGTTTCCGGTGTAGCCATGTATGTACATATTTCTACAGCTTCCTCAAACATCCGAAAGATTAACATTGATAAAGCCAACGGCAGTCGTATGGCTTGGGTAAAAAGGTAACTTCATTTGATTTCCGTTGCCTGGAGTTTACGAAGTAACAGATAGAGCCACCATGTATCGCTGCACTTTATCGAATCTTTCGTCACTTCCTGGATGTGTATTTCAGACCATATAGATATTATTTGTAAAAATGAACACGCTTTCAGCACAATAAATTGCATGTTAGGGTACGCGTTGTATAACGTGTTCATCATTAACCACGCAATGAGCGAAAAGATCACACTTGTTTCTTTCGAAATTTGCCGTGCGTATTGTCGTCACGAGCAAGGCATTGGTGAGTTCCTTGAAACTACTATCATGGCGAAGCATTTGCACAATATGACGCGCGAGTCATCGTGCGGCGATAAAAGTCGATTGCACGCCGGACCTTGCAATTTTTCCATTAAATCAAATACGACTGAACGTTCGTATGCGTGGACACGAAAAATCAAACGACGGACACGTTCCACTTTTATTTGCCTCCCAGATAATTCCTGAACAAACGTCGAATCGTGTGAAGAAGGGGAGAACTGTTAAAAGGCTGCGAGTGACTTCGTCGAACAAGCGAATTTCCTCAAATAAAACGAAACTGTTCTCGTTTCCGCGTGCTACGTACGTACCTACCATGCTCTAAGAAACTAACGGAATACCTCGGATCCTCAGAGAAGCGGAGGCGTCGAGACCATCGTGTCAGCATCAGCTTTATGAGTTTAACACTCGTTAAACGTTTGTGTACATTTAACTGAATAATGAAAGATACAACGAGGCTGGTATACAAGCTGCTTCCCTCGGTAGGTACGTCTACGATCCTGACACTTATGAAACGCGTGAAACTTTAAACGTGCTAAGTTCTAAGCAAAAGTGTCATAATAATCTACCAAAATACCGACTCATTTCCATCTCCTTTGATAATGATAGGCATAATCAATCTACAATGCCATCAAATTTTTCACTCCGATTGTTGGAAAGTTAAACCTAAATATTGGATTATCGAGATCGTATATGAGGAAGAATTCAGCGCGGAGGCAACAATTGGTCGTACGTTACTCTACGCAGACTGCTTCTTCTCCCTTGTCATTATTATGAATTATTATAGAAGATAGGCAACTGGGCAGACGATGAAAAAATTCGCGAGGAATAGGAAAAATTGATAACTCTCATGTGCGAAGAATATCTCGACGAGAGAATAAGTGTTCCCTCAACGAGTGAATCCTCCGCGCAGTTTCGAAACTGGTTTCGGATAGCGGCGACTAATTGGAATTAAATGCACTGCTCCCTCTCCTGCCTCCCCTCTTTTAACTACCCTTGCTGACGTTCGAATGATAAATGTCGTGATAGCAACAATAATTAGAGGTACATGGTATATCCATTCCTACGCGAAGCCGTTCCCCTTCGTTCCACTGTCACAATTCCATCCTTCCTTGGCTAGTTAATCACGCGAGTCTACGATACCGAATATACCTATACGTTCAGCCATGGGTTTCGTGCTCGAAGATTGGAGGTTCGCTTAAACTTCGCTACGCGCTTACGCGTGCCGTCTTGGAGATTCCTCGGCTCACGACCGCGAGAAGCAACGATGCCGTTATGTGTCGTCGGGGAAGAAGAAGAAGAAGAAGAAGCAAAGGAGAGAGCTCTTCCTAGCCGAACGTTGATGATCATGCGATACGGTCCAACTTAATTACCTGAAGGCCGATGTACACAAGCGTATCCGGAGTGAAATTGCCCTGAAAAGTGAAAAATCCCAATAAAAATAAATAGCATTGTGCTCTCGTTCGTCAGGCATGGATACAAGAAGCATGCAACTGGAAACAGGTAAAATTTAATCTGACAATAAGTCGCGATAACTCAATATGTGGACATATGTATGCTATAAGGGAGGCGGTCGCTACGTTAATCGGTTGGCTGGTGCACTACCTGATCTCGCTCCTTGCTGGGGGCTATTCGGTGGCCACAAACCGTGACAGTCTGGCCGAGTATTCGCGATTTACTTCCGTCGGTGCACTGTAATCATCGCATCAACTCGAGTAGCATGATCATAATGAAGAACCGGTAATTACAAACTATGTTACGGTTGCGACGAGACCACTCTTGCCTTCCTCGCACCACAAGCCAACGACTGACTCTTCGAGTTGTCGGAAGAAGTAGCATTCATTGTATTATTGGTAAGTGATTAAAGAAGCAAAACGGAAATCTGACGTAATTCAGATAAGAATTTTAAAGTGTAGACTGGAAATACTCATCAATACTATATACGATTTTTCCTGTACTGCGACTGAATCCGAGCAAATGAAATTGTACCAAACTCAAGTATTTTTAAATGGTCATATGAATGAGTTCACTAAATGATGCGTAAAGAACACTTAAAAAAAATTGTGTTCAAGTTATGGCTAGGAGTCTGTGTGAGGAAGGTTATCGACGATATTCTCGTTGCGCGATTTCATTACGCGTTACTAAATATCATTCTAATCTACTTCTTTACAAATTAAGTAAAAATATTGCAATTCTACAGATATAAGACGCTGTGAGACAAATAAACGAGACACGTCTTTACTAATATACATCGTAAAAATATGCTACAACCGTCATTCATCAGGCATAGTAATACTCACGTTCGTGATGAAAAAAGATTGCTAGATCATTATAATTCTGCCGAAACTAACTATGTTGCCCGATGTTCAATAATTCCCTCCCTCGTGAATCTACGTAATGTTGATCGTCAGACGAATTTCTTTTACGACTAACCTGCGACTTAGTCGAGAACAGGAGAAAAACAAGGAACCAGCTTGATGCTGTCTTTTTGTGGCGCGTTCAACGGAATCTCTAATAAAGTCTGAGTCATGTCTGCTAGCTACCGCAACAAGAACTTAGTAAAGCACAAAGAGACTACACACGCCGCTCGGACGGAACATCTGATCGATCGGTAAAGCGTGACGAGGAATGCCTGAAGGAAAGGATTGTTAATGATCTTGACTCTCTGGCTTACCTACTCCCGATTCACTGACAAGGAATGCGCGAAGCGTCGCGTCGCGTCGTCCTCATGCTCCGTAAATATGAGTCAGCCGGCGTCGGAACTTCGTAACAGCTTGCCAAAGGTCGGTCGTAAATGGGTAGCGAGCGAACGCAACAGACGAAGTGGGTAATCGTGACGTTTCAACCTGACTTTTAGCGCGATCAAAATCGGGTCTCGTTCTTGACTGTTACGTTACGGAATTAGCGTAAAGGTAAGGATCGTTTCTCTCTCACGGTAGTCGTCGGTTTGACGTGGTGCCGCAGCAGTGAGAGAGAGAGAAAGGATGAGACTGGAACTGCCCATTTCATGAGAGCTGTTCGGAGCCTTTTAACAGCTGCTAAATACCATGAGCATCCAGCGTACTGGGCAGGCAGCCTCTTTCCACTTCTCGTTTCCTTCCATTGAATGCCTTGTAGCGGGTTCCTTACTGAGAGGTGGCCAGGAGGCCTTGCAAGGTTACCTATCTCTTAGCGAGGTCTGTGAACCTCTGTCGAGTCTGCGTTAACGAGTCTAATGTAACCAACTTCTAAGTCTCAACTTTCAATGCGAGAATTTACGTATTTGTACCATCGAAGGTAATGAAATCGAACCTGATATTATTTCATATTATATATAATGAGTGGAATTCGTAATATTGGGCTGGGGAAAAAGTTCGTTCATATATACACGCGGTAAGTTTAGCTACAGTCAATCATCTATCTCTGGCATTAAAAATTAATGAAATTCATTAATTTAATAAAAAATTAGTTACTTCTGAAGATGTGTGAAAATAAGGAAGAAATTCCATACAATTTGAAGTTTTATTATAAAAAAGAAAAGAACGCGACGCAGGCTGTTAAAAAAATTTGTTATGTTTATAGATCTGATGCAGTGTATCAATTAAAGTAGCACACACTTGTTTCAAGCGTTTTCAGTTTGGAAATTTACATGTCAAAAATTTTCCTCGCGTTATTGGACCAAATACTGAGAAATTCGATGTAATTATCGAAAAAGTGGAACACGATCGACAAATAAACATTTATCGGAGATAAAAAATTACACTCACTGTATATAGTTCTCCTGTAAATATAAGGTATTGTTTCAGCCTCAATCGTGAAACAGATTGCAGTTAAAAAAATATATAATTACAGCCTGTGTTACGTAATTATGGTGGCATTATAGTCGTCTGTAATTCACAGACTAATAGTGCTAGACTCGATAATACAAGGTGTAAGCTCAGAATCACTTGTTAGAGTGTCGTTAAGTAATTTCCTTTATTACACTGTCGACACGTTTCGTTACTTATTACATCTTTATCGTTAATTGAATGTTATTACGATGTCTGGTGTGTAATTACCCTGACGCGTATCGCAATCAAATATCGCTTTCAGGAATTCAAGATAAATTCAGAATATAGTTCAATCGAAAGAAATACTTGTGCGGTTAAAATAATATTACTAACAATAAATTATGACTTCTATTTTATTACGTGTTTTGCCTGAATTTGCATCTCGAGTACGTGACGTATTGAGAAGTTCCAGGAAAATGTGTAATTATGCAAAAAATAGCGAATATCAGAAAATACACGTTGTCAGTAACAATTAAGAATAACTTTTCAGATATTAAAAAACATTAGCGATTACCTTATAAATCTTTTGTCGTAAACGTTCCATAAACCGATGCGATATTAGTAGTTTGACAGTCATTTTTTGCAATTATAATAATTAAGTGGAACCTCAGGATCATAGTGACTATCACGCAACGGAGGCATAAGCAGTGACGTAGCAGGTAATAGAAATAATTAGATAGTATGATTCATTTGTAAAAAGTCACCATTCTCATATGATTACTGTATTTTAATTGCTTACTCATAAGGAAAAACATTTATCCTACCCCATAATGAACACATTACAATGGATACTTAGTTTCTTGAAAGAAAATTGAATAATATACATAATACATAATAGGCGGCAGGTAGTAGACTACAAATTCAATGGGAATGAACATCTCATGCTTTGTGCCTGTGATCATGCCAAAAGGTATTCTGGCTTTCATGGGATTCACGAACCCCATACCCTTTCCGCGTAATCCCATAACAAACGATTACCCGGGCAACCGAGTAATCCGTCTGAAAAATAAACACCCGAGCGCCCATAATGCGAAATTAAAATGTTTTAACCGTAGCCAGCGGGCGTTGCAGCAATTTAAATAAACGGCACGTCGTCTCGGCTGCAAGAGAATAAGGAAACGCTGGCGTGTCTCGAATCGGATTGGACACGGTGTTTGTTTAAGCGAGACGTTAAGAAAAGAGCGCGAAGATTCACGGGATGCCAATGAACGGAGGATCTCGTATCGAGAGCTCTCGCCCGCAACGATTAGATTCCACCTCGCGTCCTGTTCTTCGCTTTCCCCGATGCACCCTTTAATTACCAAGCATTGTATGGCGCCGCGATCACCAGCCAACGTTCTTTTGTCCCCTAACATTCTCATAACGTCGATTGATGGCAGCGTATCCCGTTCAGTGTATGCAAGGAATCAGCTCAATATCGATTCATTTGAAATGTCACAGCGAGTAACGTCTGGGTGCTGGTTGAGGATAATGACAGACTGTACGAAGGCAGCTATCGCAGGAAGGTTCTTGACATTTTAACGATAATTAGGAAAGAATGTAGGATGAAGCAGTTAATTGTTTGTCCAACAGAATGTAACGCGCGGTGATATAATGTTTGTTCAAGGTACTGATCGAAGTGAGCTTGTTTCATGGTTAGTTTAACATATAGACCAGGATTACGGAATGGCATTTGATCACTGGACTATGATAAGTTAAGTAGCATGCGCTTTTGTATTGTATCGCACTTGACACGTGTGTAATTGATTGTCCAAGCTACTTTTATCCTGTTCAAAATAGTCAGAAAAGAACTTTATATTCAAGTACTCGCTCTTATTTTACGTATATAAATTTTATTTGCATCATTTCAAGGTGCAATACCAATAAAAGAGAAATCGTCAGTTACCTTAGGCTTTTTACCAAGTGGAGATTCTTAACACGATTTGTTGTATAGTACAGATGCATTTGAATAAGTTATTGAAACCAGGAAATATGTTACATAATTCGAAAGGAATATGTCAATAACGATGTTTCGTTACATAGTGTTGACGTAGCTTAAGAGACGTTCCACTCTGTTATGTCTCCATTGGCACATTATAATTTTTCGAAACGACATTTAATTATTTGTAAATATTCAGTTTTTGTCCTGTTCTATGACATTCTTGCTGTAGAATCGAAAATCAACGCCCCGTGCCAAAGAATTGGCAGTTGTCGGGTGTCGTCACGTTTCACTCGGTGTCCCATGTAAAACAGAGAGTGTTACGCACGCGAGAAAACACTTGGCAGCCACAAAGCGACAAGGTATCGTTGCAGAAGTTCCCGAAGTGCACTTTGGAACGCGACGAACACGACGAGTAAGTGCTCGCCTCGCCGTTAAGTAAAAGCGACATACGATACGTGGTTAAACGAGAGATACTCTGAATGGGTCACACACTGTTCGCGGATCAAACGAGAGAGAAGCCCGAGGTACATGAAGGCCAGCGCGCGCGTTCAGGAAGAAGAGAGCTAACAAAAATACAATAAAGCGTGATCAGTGTGAACCATTTTGTTCGAGAAGCCTCGTGTATAAGGTGCTCTATCCTCTTGTGATCTTCCAGCCGCAGAACTGGTTTTACATGCGGTCGATTTCGATGTACGTATATAAGGACGCAAGATATGGACAGGGACGAAGATAAGAGCCGAAACGGCGAGTGCAATATCAAGGATTTTTACATGAACGACGACGCTCCGCGAATCTTGCGGTTTTGACGATTCACTTTTCGCCTAACTGGAGGCGCGAGCATTGTTTTACGATCTATCTATATAAAAAGCCGATTGTTATCATCAGGCAGATAAATAGTCTTCAAATAATCCTTTTCACGAACTATACAGAATGTGCTTCTTATTTCTATTAGATCAGTGCAAAAATTCGTATCTGATTTTTCTAGGCAAGTCAGAACTTATAGTATTTTGACTTAGAATTTTTTTACATTAAGAAGTACGTATTAGAGTGTCCCATAAGTTTCTTCCTTTTTTTTATGCGAAATCAATAGACGATATTTGTTGTTTAAGGTTCATTTACTGCGTTATATATGAACCGTTCTGCTCTATTACCTTCTTCCATCTCTCAGGAAGCTTCATTATGCCCTGTTTCCAAAATTGTTGAGACTTATTTGCAAAATATTCATCGAGGTGCGTTTTTATTTCGCTTTTGTTTTTATTTCACTTATTTGTGACATTTATTAAGGTGAGAATTTTTTAATGAGAGAAACAAGTAATAATCGAATAGGGCAAGATCCGGGGAGTACCACTCCCATAAACGGTGCAAATCTCGTCTGCAGTGTCCTTTGCAGTATTGCCTTTTTTAAAGCAATGAAGCATAACATCCCGCAAGTGTTTTTTTGGCTACTCATATTGAACGGCGTAGAAAAAGATTTTAAAAGTGACTTTGTCACTAACGAAACGTACTTTGAAAGAGCTGTGAGAGGACTGAAATCGATGCCATAAATGGACAGTAGATAAGCCTGTATGTTTACAAACACAGCCGGCTCGAGGTCATACAAAGCGTGGCGCGGAAAAAACTTATGGGACATCCTAATTTATTAATCAAAAGTTTTAAATGTTTGCTATCTTCAAACGCAGGAAGTTTTATCGTGCTCCATATTCATTTCCGATCTCGTGACAGAGATGCGACTTAATTATCGCAGTATCATCATTTTATTCTATCAAAGGAAGACGGCCCACACTTTTCACGTTGGCTCAACTTCCGCTAGCCCGAGAGACAGGGAGCAATGATTCCAGGAATATACTATTTTATTCTAACATTATCTTGCCTTTCTCTTTTATTTAATTTCACGCACGACTGACGTAGCTAGCTTTCATTGAAACCTAGCGACAATGGGCCTCGCTCTTTAATTGTCCGTAATTGCTTTCAATTTCCTTCGGAGCTATTGTAGTAGTCTGCATTCTTAACAAACTCATTCGGCGAATAATTGCGTTGTTCGACGCAAATGAATTATTAAACGAATAGAAAGAATTTAGCCATCAGAGCGGCGTAACGCTTTCCCGCAAACGTCAAGTTGAACATTGTAGACGATTAGTCACACATTACGTTTGTTTGTCTTCAGGCCCGCGCCATGGTAAAATGATGATTTCAAGGAGCGAATAAAGCGATTTGCTTCAATTCTTTTTTCGCTTATGGCGAAACTTAAAAAAAGAAACCGCCGATCGATCGTATAACCGTACCCCATAGGGAACAACATTTACGTATCCCGCGAATCATTGCATCGATTTTGCAAGAGAAATACATACGCGAGCCGCTCGTCGAACGGAACTCGTTCGGCTATGTAATTCCATGTGAAAGTAGTAGACACGTCAGGCATAATTTTAAAGCACGTGTTACTGGCTTTGGCGGAGCGCGAGCATTTCGCGAACGATGATGAAGTATCTCTTCCGCGTCCTGAAATCGAACGCCTCCCGATGTCGAAATCCACGCTGAGTGCGAACGAAAATTCGGACAAATCCACGTGGACTATGCTTATCTACTATACTGACCATGTTGGGACGAAACGAATACGAGGAAAACGTATCGCGGATTCAAAAGGCAAATGCTGTGACCACTTTTGCAGGGTTATAATTCATTAGGGTGAGGACCAATACTAAAAAATTTATTCAATTTTGAAATATCGACCCCACTATAACAGTAGACAAAAAGAAGAAACATGGTAAATGATTTTCGACTGAGAAATTAAAATCGAAAAAATAACAAAACTATTTACAATGTTTAAACTTGGCTTGACTTGGTTTGATAATCTATGAAAAATGTTTTCTTCCACGATCTAAGTACATATTTCTGTGTATAACTCGGCAGACATGTCATATTTGACACATAAATTTGAAAATTTCACCTACCAATCAGATTATGATTTAGAAAATTTCAATTTCAACGATAAGTTTGAGTTATTACTACTCCTTTGCGTGGACTGAACTGTTAGTATCCTTCACGTTGTTGCAAGATAAAAGAAATCTAGCGACAACGACAAATTCTTGTTGCTCGAACATGCTCGTTAATTTTGCATCGTTTTAGTCATTGTTTCTTGTGCGCTCGCGGGCAGCCCAGCTTCCTGCATAGGTACCGTGCACCGGGGGCTTTATTAACAGCGAATCCTTTTCAAATAATAAATTACTCCGAACAACTGACGTGTATGTACATTCGCCTTCTTCTTCGTCGATAAACCTATCAGTTGAGCGAAGAATTTACAACATATTTAAACCGTATACCGCAAGCCGCTTGTTACCGCGGGAGAAAAAAAAAAGGTAAAAGGCATCGAAACTAAACGGCCACGCTACGAGCAAGGAGTTAACGCCTTGAGAACGTATGCACTAAAATATTGNCCTCGATTCAATCTCCGTTTTATTGTCCCAGCGAGTAATTTTAATGGCTAGACTACGAATGCTTGTCTATTGTATCTGCTTGAACGCAACTTAAATCTAGCATCAGAATGTGTTGTTCAACACTTTAGACTCTAGTCATTAACTCATCAGTCATANCAAATTTTCTTGACTTGCATTTCAACATTCAATAACATGAAATGTTAGTATACATGAGGTATTTCCGGGAGCGACGGACTCTTGCACTATCAATGTAGTAAGGAAGAGACTGACTTGAGCCTAAAATTGAATTTTCTTCATTCCACGGCTATTTGTGAAAACATTGTATTCTAATAATTATATGTTATTGAAATACATATATGATATGATTCATTATAAATTCCATAAGTAAATTATTTAACATTTTTTAAATATTCGATTTTTAGACGTTTTTAAAAGAATAATTCGTCTCTGTTATGTATGTACGTTTAAGGGAGCGTTGCAATCCGTGTATTTATTTGTTTTACTATTTTTAGCAATCTGATTTTCCTTTGTGAGAATAATCTTATGCCGGAATTAAATTTCGTCCATAATGGCTTATATTTTTACAGCTGCATCAACAATGATTAAATGTATCTCGATGGAACGTCCATATTTTAACCGTAAAAAGAGCACGTAAGCATTATTGAACACGCAGATATGAAAGGTTCGGTTCGCATCGCTACCAAAAGGGGTGAGTGCATTGATGTCAAGTGAATAAAGGCCGGGTTGCGCATAAATATTTCATACATCGTACGCTGCTAGATATACAGATGTCTGCGGTCGTACGATAAACCATTGAAAGATAGACGGAGGAGAATGCGCTTAACCGTTCCCGCACGTCAGTCATCGTCAGTGGACGTTCCATAAAAATTAACGGACGTCGGGGATTTTTGCGGGCACCGCGTGCCGCGCATGAGGAACGCAGCGGTGCATATGAAATGTCGATTTGATATCTTCTTCCCCGGTCAGGCCGGAGCGGCAACAGATCATTTTTATGCAAAGCCAAACGATAGACAAGCCGTTGACCTCGATTTCTATTAAACTCCCTTTGAATTCCTTTTCGATGAATTATGAATTTAACTTGCAGATTCATACACCTTGCCCGATGACGTATCGTCAATTTGAAAAATTTGCTTTATACCATGTACGAGAAGGTATTATGATCATTGCTACCAGATATTTCCCTCGATTCAATCTCCGTTTTATTGTCCCAGCGAGTAATTTTAATGGCTAGACTACGAATGCTTGTCTATTGTATCTGCTTGAACGCAACTTAAATCTAGCATCAGAATGTGTTGTTCAACACTTTAGACTCTAGTCATTAACTCATCAGTCATAAAAAATAAACATACATTTCTAACTTTGTTGTTGACTCATTAGGTCCAAATAGTTTATGGCTGGACTTATGTGTATCATAGCAGTAACGACGTTTATTCAAATGAAAAAACGCTACCAGTTAATCTCAACAATCACAAGACACGATCGTCACTTTGAAAAACGTCTGAGTCGAGAGAATAAAGTCTGAATCGCTTCGTAAATACTTCAAGCATCGCGCGTAACGAAACAACAAACGCCTCAGTACGTCGAAGGAAAATGCATCTGTAAGAAGAGGAATTGGGAAGTGCGAGAAGCAGTCACGGAAGGGAAGAAGGCGTTTAAACCGCTCCCGGCTCCGGCCAATTGGCGAAAACTTCCGCACGATTTTATGTTGCGTCATAAACGCAGGATATAAATCATGGCCAGTGATGCGGTCGATTCTGCAGCGGCGCGTAAAGATTCATAGAAACGACAGAAGGAACACGGGAGCGTAGCAAATCCGGCTTTAAAGATGAGACGCGTTGGAGACATACCGTCGTAATCGATTTTCAGAATACTTCCTGTGCGCGATCGGTGCTTCCGCTTAAATCGCCAAGTAACCGCGTTTTCATTTCATAAATACTAATTCACATATACTCTTCAGCACATTGAAGGTATTTGTTGTCCTACTATACTAACACTATTTCTACCGGTGTCAAAAGACATCTGAAATTTTTGCTTCAAATTGTTATTATTAGTTTAATACTTTTGTCTTAGTTATATATTTTTTATTTCTACTATATTGCTTGTTAAATTGATTAATTAAATCGTGGAAAAACGATTAAACTAATGATCATAATTTTAGGCAAAAATTTCAAAAAGTGTCTTTTAACGCGGCTTGGTAGAAATAGTGTTAGAGGGCTAAGATGGTCGCGTGACTTTTCTAACATTTGACTTGAAGAACATTATTTAAGATAGACAATAAAAAAGAAGTGAAACTAAGAATTGTAAAGCTTTTAAACAGTTGCAAGCCAGGTACAATCCTATCAAAAAGGGTCAAAACCATGTACTAGAATATTAGAAATTATAGATTAAAAGTGTCCAGTGACTTAAATAAAAATAATTAAGAATAAATAATAAGTATAATTTTATAAACCTAACATCTTTGAAAATACCGTTTTTCCAAAAAAAAAACTCGCTTTAAATATTAGTCATAGCTCTCTATCACATTTCTTAAACTATTGGCACACAGATTTTACGACTCATACAACCTCAACGCTCTATAACTGCACTTTTCTTTACTGAGGTCAAAAGTTATCGTCATATGCATTTGTTTACTTGTATACCGGAAAGAAAAAGTGATATACATACCATTAAGTTGTTAAATGCAAATACGACTCGGGGTTACGGGTTATTCGGTTATTATAAAATGAGGTCACGATTAAAAAAAGGCTAGGAGATCCGAGTATAGAACAGCAGTAGAACATAATTAGTACAATGATAAGCGAAAACGATAAGATTTTTCAAGTATAGATACACGGATAAGTAAGTTGAACGTTACATGACGCTAGACAAGGCTAATGACTGTTCGTAAATGGAGAGAAAAGTGTGTTATCGCGTTTCTTCGATAGTTATTGAGTTTGCAAGCGATTTCCAGCTAGTCCAGCACGATATTGGTACTACCATACAGCTAAAGGTTTCGTGGATGTAGCGTTTCTATCAGGATTGAAGAGGATTGTGCTGGTTGCGATTGTAAATCACATGATATACCAGACAGCTCCTGTTTCTTACGTGCTTATTTGCTTCAACAGGTTTCATGGCTTTTTCAACGCGATGCATCAACGTTACTGAAAGCGTTGACGTATATCCGAAGTGCGGTTCTACGAGCGTAGTCAGCGTTTCCTTTTAAATCGAAGAAAGTTCTATCGGCTATACGATCATAAATCAATGGATAGCAAATACGTAGATTCTTTCCTACAATAACTATTTATAACTACCGCCGGCATGCTTATTCGAAAATGACATCACCATTCTCGAGCCACTTCGAAACTAATTACCAATTAATAAGTGCGGACAATTTTTCCTTTAACAAATGCAACGAGAAACCTGTCCAAGGCAATATTAAATAGATGTTCCCTAAAACTTCATTTTATATTTATTTTTTTATAATTATCTCTGAGACTAAAAAATTAATTTTAGGCATACGAGTCATCGATTATTATCGATGCACAGGACACGTGTAATAGGTTCGATTCGAAACCAACTTACCAGTCGTGATAGACAGCAACGAGCGCTGTCACTGCTCGTAATCTAGCAAATGGGCCACCTAAGTCAGTGAAACGGGCGACGTGGACACGTATGGTGCGTTGTTTTATAGCTACTGGGGATAAAAGAGTTGTAAAAAGAGCATCCGCGATCCCGTTCTCTCCGTGATACGCTGCGCCGCAACCAGTTATCGTGGCAAAACGAATCGTCGCCACGTTAAGCGGATAGAAAAAAAACAAAATTTCGTCATGCCCGGCGTCGGAAGACTCATTCGATTATGATCGGTATGAGGCGCGCGTCGCGCACTGTGAATCACATCATGTTTAGTTTTTCGCGGAGCAGAGACGCTGGCCACGTATGCTGAGCACGTATTTCCACGGAATCGCGAAAGCAAAAACGAATCTCATCATTAAAAGCGCGATCTCCGATCGTGAATACCGACTATAAACAACTGTAGCTATTTCCACGACTACTCCGTGATATTTTCTGCGGATTCTTAACGAATGATTGCACGTACTCATGATACCCTTGTTACGGTTTCTTCCAGATTTTTTTAGTAGTCCTCCATTAATTATTATTGACGACTTCTTTTTTTTCAAATTATAAATGAAGTCGTGTATAACAGTAATTTTTGTCACGATACTATAACCCGCTCGAAGCAGTAGTTGTGTTTCATTGTTTCATGAACTGGGTCACGCATGAATTGTAAAACGCGTATACGACGAGGCCGAAGAAAACCTTCTGGTGCGAACGTGTCAAACAGTTTGAGCGTGTATATTGATGGGAAAAACAGTCGCACTGAGTCTTCACGAAAAACCTATATCATAGTGCGATAACGCACGGCGAAGCATGGGACGAAACTCGAACGATCCTGTAAACAAGATGATTGCATCCGGTGGGATCCACAGAAGCTGCAGTGCCCGATGTAACGTCGAAGAGGCGCAAACATTTCCAAAGAAATAGGAACACGTGTTGACCACGTGGTCTGTCGTGTCTAAGGACAGCTTTATTTTATCGTGAGCCGTTAGGAAGCTTGAAGTATCTTCCAGCCAATAACTACAAAACTTCTATTCACTTCGATGTACAGTGATGTCCAAAAATATGGATATTTATTTTAAAGTTGAACAACTTTTTTAATATTCGATTTAACGAATTTGTTTCTTTTTTAGGTGGTAAATAAATAAAATAGTTAATGAAGAATTAAAAGGAATTGCTATAGGTCGAACTTACGAAAATAAAAGGATTAGATAGGCAGGATTTTTTAGTTTTTTATGAAAAAAGTTATTCAATTTTGAAATATGAACTCCACTGTACATTAAATTTTACCTAGTTGTAAGCTACCATTACGAGAATACAAAACTGTCCAAAAATAATTTAATAATGATTTACTACTTGGACGTACAAAATTGTTTTAACGCGATCAAACACGTGATTCTCGTTTACCCTACAAACATTTCAATATCCAGCCATCAATGACCACTGATAGCGTTTCTGGAATTGTGGAAAATCCGGGAAAATCGACGTCGGAATCTTATCACGCTCGACAGACTGGCCTGATGAGTTCCCTGATTGAAGTGCAAACATGAATATCTGTGACTCGGCAGTCTAAAAACACGCGCATCACATTTATTTGGTGATGATAAGCGGCCGACCCCGCCATTCACAAGTTGGTAGACTGTCGATCATACCGGAAATATCACGCGACGACGATTTATGGCCCTGGAAATACTTCACCGTTGCCTCGCACGTGTTTCTCATATTAATTTAATCAGTAGTAGCAATGGCTATTTCGATATGTTTCCGTAACATAATTTCAATTACTTTCTATGCTTCCTCACAAAATGTGATAATTGTGACAAAAGAGATGAACATTTCCTCTGAAACAGCAGAAATGTAAAACCTTTTTAAAACTAAAATGGAAAACTTTTACTTCTCCGTTCTTCAGCTTTGNAAATTGTTTTAACGCGATCAAACACGTGATTCTCGTTTACCCTACAAACATTTCAATATCCAGCCATCAATGACCACTGATAGCGTTTCTGGAATTGTGGAAAATCCGGGAAAATCGACGTCGGAATCTTATCACGCTCGACAGACTGGCCTGATGAGTTCCCTGATTGAAGTGCAAACATGAATATCTGTGACTCGGCAGTCTAAAAACACGCGCATCACATTTATTTGGTGATGATAAGCGGCCGACCCCGCCATTCACAAGTTGGTAGACTGTCGATCATACCGGAAATATCACGCGACGACGATTTATGGCCCTGGAAATACTTCACCGTTGCCTCGCACGTGTTTCTCATATTAATTTAATCAGTAGTAGCAATGGCTATTTCGATATGTTTCCGTAACATAATTTCAATTACTTTCTATGCTTCCTCACAAAATGTGATAATTGTGACAAAAGAGATGAACATTTCCTCTGAAACAGCAGAAATGTAAAACCTTTTTAAAACTAAAATGGAAAACTTTTACTTCTCCGTTCTTCAGCTTTGTAAACTATCTACGCACTACTTATACTATTTTATCATCAGTATGGCCGTATCTACTTTATTGCCTCTCGTGATCATACAATAAAGATAAATCCTTCATCTCCTGTCTTATTTACCATAACATCGTGCCAGTTCTTTCGAGAGCCGCTCACGAATATTCGTCGTATGAAATTCGCCTAATTTTACGAACGTCCCTCATTATGTCGTTTCACTGTCTGACTTTCGTGCTTCTATTTCAATTTCGAGGTGCCGCGACGCGACGCGTCGCGCCACAGCCGGGAACACAATGGATCGCGAGTACCATGACGAAACCACAAACGCGGTCTATCGTTGATTAAAAGCGAGGCACGTTCGTGCGGAGTAGAATTTGCTCATCGCGTGTGTTTCATGTGTGTCGCAGAAAATAGCTCGGTCTCCTGGCTAGAATCGAGGACCAAGCCACTGCGTCGCGGCATGGCAGCACCATTGTCGCGGCGCGGTCGACTTTGCAGTTTCGCAATCATATTCGCGGTCGACACGACGGCGATTCGCTCTCGTATGCGATAATGCGAGGAATACAACCGTCGGAATAAGGACGGTCGTACGTTACAACGATACCGGAATTGTTGTCGAGACCGTTTTGTCGATCCTGTATCTGGCTTGTTTGAAATGTTTGATAGATCGTGATAAATACCGATAAACGACAGGGAGGGAGGTCAATCGACTTGACTAAACGAACGACCATTCAACGGTACAAAGCTGTGTTCCATGCCGAAGTAATAATGGAATAATCGTTTCGATTATGTCCTTTCCATCGTTCCAAGATTTTGATTGCATGATAAATCTTATGTATTTCATACGAAGATGGACGCTATTAATTACTATTTCAGACATTATTAACACTAAATTCCATCAAACTGACAAATTTTTAATGGAAAAATTCACATATTAAAAGAAGTCCGTAATTATGGTATTAATACTTAGTACTCACAATTTCTTTGATATACTAAGCGGGTATACTACTCACTTGATATATGGAAGCTGTTGAAATAAGAGAGAAACTAACTCGACTATTAACCATAAAAGCGAAACTGTAAAATAAATTGGACGATCAAGGAAATTCTTATAATCATTCGGGACACGAATGCAAATTTCTCGGAATATACCTGCATACGCGGAACGGGAAATATCGACGCGCAATACGAAGGATCACAGTTAACGCGTGCAGATTTAATCGGTAAAGAATTCCAAGAGGATGATGATCCTCGATGATGTCACTGCGACATTGAGAGGAATCGTAATCAGGATTTCGCCTCCAAGAATCGCGCATACCCGCCGAACGAGTCGTCCTCGCCGTCGTTGGTAGATACCGATCGGCAGTTCGATAAATCGACCGATTACGAACCACCACTACCGTTTGTCGTTGCTGTAGACTATGCAGCATCCAACCGGCGACTCTCTACGACTTGTTTTGAACGAAATTAATGGTTATATCATCGCAAACAATACAATTTTCCTTTTACTCTTTATCGAGACGGATATCATATTTTAATCTTACTTTAATTAGAGCAAAATGTACATTGAATCTTTTTGGTCAATATGTAACAACACGTTTTTTATTAACTGTANCAGACGGATATCATATTTTAATCTTACTTTAATTAGAGCAAAATGTACATCGAATCTTTTTGGTCAATATGTAACAACACGTTTTTTATTAACTGTATATTTCAATAAAATAAATTATTTTATTTCGGAGTAACCGAATGTTACGTAACTCGGAAACAGAAGGAAGCAGTGTGCGATTAAGCTGTTAAAGCCAGGAATGATTACGATGGCAGACAAATTAGAATTCGCTATTGTTCGAATAATAATGAGCAGTGTTATATAATCGAGCTGGTTCTTCTCATGCAGCAATTATGCGGCTGACTTCGCATTTTCCATTCCGCGATCTAATGCACACAACACCGATGCAAACTTTAAATTTAAAGGAACGATTTATCAAAGAGCAAAAGAAAAATGTACATATCAGATTCGCTTGAGGATGATTCACAAAGTGAATTGCAAGGAAATACCGCTTGTTTACGTAATCAGTTATCGGAATTGGAGTACAGTCACTATTACTAGGGCAATCGTAGATGTCCAACGATTTCCGTTGTCGATCATGGATAATCATCGAGGAAGTACATAGTGTTAACAGCTATTTGACAATGCATTATTCATAGTTGTTAATGAATAGCTTGTGTCACCCACAATTTATAACACCGATTTTATCGCGATAGTAACAACGCCAATGTCAGATGATAACGGCACTGGCGATATGATACAATCATCGTTCTCTAAGATAACGATCTAACGTACAGCCTTAAACGTCAGAGAGTAAAAAACTAAATGCTGAAAGTGCAGTATACTGCACTGAACGTCTTCTTCAAAATGATTGAAATAAATCGTTCCACAATCTATGTTAGGTCCGGGTTAGGTCAACACGATTATCGTTCTCAGTTTCGACGCCTGACAGATCCACGTTTGACAGCTCGGCGCATGAAACATACAGGCCTCTCGGACCGTGTGATAAAACCGTTTCACAGTAAACAAAATTTTCAGTTCCCCCTAATCAACATCAAAACAAATGCTGTTCCCCGATCACTTGAATTCTGGATCCTATCTGCCATTTGTAACGATTCGAACAATTTTAAAGCACGACCTAACATAACATCAAACAGTTAAAAAACTGTGCAATATTACACCGTGCATTAATTACGATTGACAATTAACTTCAATTACAACTAGGAATACCAGCGTGTATAAGTGACAAGACAAATTTCCTAGAGCACGCCATCATTCCAAACGGTATAAGGTTAAAATGCAACGAGAGGTACCGAAAAAATATATCCTTTACCTGAAATTTCCGTGCAGGCAGTTCCGCCGTTGAAATGCACGGCGTTGTCAACAAGACGGCATGGATCCACGTGTTCGGTCGCAAGGTTAAATCCACTTGCACAAACGCGGTGTGAGACACGATACAATGTAGCCACTCGCCGTGTGTTCCACGGCCACGAAAGAAAAGGACTGCCACTAATAATCACGATTTTCTGCACTTAAGAAAAAAGGAGGTAACCGTATCGATTCATGAGAGGAGCGCGATACGATTCGCGCGAACTTCAACCCACGATCGCACGTGGCGTTCGTTATACTTTCGATAGGTACTCGCGACACCGGTTCGTCTTGGCGTTTCGTTCCTAACCCGCGGCCGACCCTTTTTCGCGAAATACGCGCGCGTGTCGCTGAAAACAGGGTTCGATTCAATGGTTATTGTTATCACAGCACCGAACGTTAATAACTTCGCACGACAACGCGTGTAGTCATCGCACAGACAATTCCCGCTGACCGTCCAAGTAATCGATCCTTGGAACACGTTCGTGCATAAGTGCGTTTTACTCGAAAATCGAATGTGCACGTTGCACCGACTAGGAGACGCGCGCACCACAAAAAACCTACTATAAGAGAACCGTCTGGCACGACCGCCGCGGCGACACTGAGAAACGACGACGACGTTCAGCACTGCTTGCTGCCAGTTGCTGCTCCACTCGGCACGCTACTACTACGCGGCAGGCGGCAAGCCGACCATACGAACACTCTATCCTTCTTTCTTTCTCCTCCGCGCTTTCTTTCACTCCCCTATACCGTTCCTCTTCTACGCGCGTTTACTGCGTCTTTTTTCTACTCCGTTCCTCTTCTTCCCTGGCTCTGCTCCTTCCGTCCGCGTTCCTCTTTTTCCCTGCGCTTTTCTCAAACTTCTCATTCGCTGCTTTTCCACCACTTTCCTCTTTGCAATTCTTCTTCCCATAACCCATTTGCCCGAAAATAGTTCTTCCTTCCGCTCGATTCGTATTTTCCGTGTATTCCCTTCTCTCTGCACTTCTTCTCCTTCTTATAAGGCTNGATTCTTCTTCCCATAACCCATTTGCCCGAAAATAGTTCTCACTCGTGCTTCCTTCCGCTCGATTCGTGTTTTCCGTGTATTCCCTTCTCTCTGCACTTCTTCTCCTTCTTATAAGGCTATTTCCTTTCGTTCATCCTTATCCTTCCCGTTTTTCCATTTTTTTCACTATCTTTCTCCCGCGCCCCGTTATCTCCGTTCTTACCCGCTTGGCTTGTTCCTCTTTTCAGTTCTTTTTCCTCTGTTACATGTCGCAACCTTCCTTTCTCGCACGCTACCTGGAAGAGACGAGGAACTGCCAAAGCAGTGAGCAACCAAGCGCCGACTCACAATCGGACGGGAACTCGTCAATGTATTGTAATGCATGCGTACGTACGTTTCTCCGTTGCACTCTGGCGTCTGTTGCTATTCCGTCGTTGAACGCATAAACACGCGTATGCGTTACTGTCGTGTTAGTGCGCTCTGCACCCGGGCGTAGGTGTCCGCTGATGGAGAGGGCGCCGGTTCTTCGACACATGTCGAAATGCTTCCACCGAGCCACATTTCCCTTGGTAGCGTCCTGAGATTGTTTACAGGATTAATGTGAACGGTAAAACATCGTCCATTTGAAATTTCAACTAACACTCAGGGGAAAACAAGTCCAAGTTTCCGATAAGTGGCTTGGAGAACAATCGAAAGGACAAAGCAGGAAGAAGCGACTGTGAATGATACGTGTTACGAAATGTAAACAGTTATGATTCTGTTTCCGTATTGTTCTTTTCGGTAACTCATGCTTTGTTATTTTTTTCGGGTAATCGATGGTTTAAGAGGTATTGTAATATTATTAAAATTGAACTTTAGCAGGCTAGTTTATGTTATTTTCTATGTAAACGATAGTAAACAGTTGTACATTTAGTCGAATATTTCCATTAAAAAATAATTTATCCCGTTAATTTTGTATACGATTTTCTTGTCATCAGCCAAAATAAAAATATTTACCTATAGAACTCGGATTAAGTTCGCGCAATGAAAAGGTTTTTATTAACTTTTTAAAGCAACGCGAGCAGTTCGTCTTCGCGTAAAGTGAAGTGAACCACGTAGTCCGCGTTCACAGTTCAATAAACAGCGAAGCCGCAATTAAAATAGTACTCTTCGCATTATCGAGATAAGCCGAAATACCTTAAAGGCGGTCAGAGTTTCCCGACGTCGTGCGTCGCATAGCCTCGGAAAATTTATCGTAACGCGGCCCGATCGGCGGAATGCAAGGATATATGTATGTTGGTGGCACCGTTGCGATAGAATGTTTCGTCCTCGAATCGTACAAGCCTCTGTCCTTGGGGCCGAGAATCCTGAGACATTAATTTCGTCGTGGATGTATCATACGAGGTAACACTCGTCTTCTCCATTCTCAACTGTTCCTCTACGGACGTTGCGCACTATCTCGCGCTTACACACACATATTTTCCCTATCTCGAATGAATAGACCACTGCGCGATGTGTCGCCCCACGGTCCTACCACTCCAATATGGGTTCCCGCCTTGCACTCCACGATGTTTCGTAGGCGAAACACGAGGTTATAGGTCTCGAGTACTTCAGCTTTGAACCTGTCTGTGTCAGTACTCATAACTATCATACGCGTTAACCCGAGCAATTTTGACTTAAGAGACTAGGTTACGTGACTTTTCTAAGATTTATCGACATATTTCTCATATTTTTTACTGATAACCGTAGCGAATGTGAGTTTACAGAAATACAATTATCTTGCAAATTAATTTTTAATAATTTTTTTATTTAGACTGTATGCTTCTTCAATAGCTTTCATCAGAACTGTATTCCGCTCGACACCGCAGGAGTCTTTAAAAAAAATCTGATATAAGGACGAAAAGTGAATTCCAGTGAACTCTTATTTTTGGTCAATATTGTAACATTGACGTTCTGTCTTATCGCGTCTCTATCGAAGTCTGCCCTCTTAAAGATACGGGTTCTCCGCGGGTGGTCCCGGTTATGAAAACTAAGCGAGATTTAGGTCCACTTTAAGAACCCTGGAAGAGGTCAACGCGCACTAATCGCAAGAGAAACCCGAAGAAAGGGGGAATAAGGGATACCCGAAGTCAACGAAACGCAACGGACGAGGACGCGACCGCGCTGTATAGTAGTTGGGCGTGAGTCAAAGTGATGGGCACGCCTACGCAATGTACGTGTTAGTAGACAGATATGGTTATAATAAAAAGATAGCGTTCATGCCGAGTGTATACTCATGGGAAAGTTGAGATGCGTAATATTCGCGGGGCGATTCCGTCGACGTGAATCTCTTCGTGGAATTTCGTTTTACTTTATGTTAAAAGACACAACATTCGTCCGAAACGCGTTTCTCGCTCGAACAGCTCGTTGTTTCGTCCTAGTAAATTTTTTTATTAATTCCTTTTAATATTCCTCGTTATAGTTATAAATATTCATGTGCAACAGCATTTGCTTACACATGATTAAGAAAAAGAATAATTAATATAACATTGATTAAAACTAAAAATCAGTTATACTGATTAACTGGTACAGCACAATTTAAACTTTTGCCTGTTTAATATCGTACACTTGTAACTTATGCTAATTCTTGGGAATCTTGTTAACCATTCTGGAAATATCACTCTCGGCTTAAAATGAAACGTATTTTAGTTTTGCATGGCCGTTCGTGAACCGCGCTGTAAAAGGAGCGCGGCGTTAAAATTTATTGCGTCTCGTCGTGCGAAAAGGCGAGAGAAGCCATTGATTGGCACCATTCTGAAACAGATGAAGTAATAACGGGGCAATTTCGTCGGCGTGCAAAAAAGGTTTCGGACGAATAAACACGTCCAGTGACCATCCTCCTAGCGCGTGACACTCGGCATGAACGCTATCTTTTTATTATAACCATTTCTTCATTACAGACATACCGAACTGCTGGTACAACCGAAAAGCGGGTGATACTACACGTAAAACAAGTCGAAAAAACAGAATAATTTTTTTAATGTTTTTGTTTGAAGCTTCGTTTTCAAGAAAATCGAGTTTGAAAATTCTATCAAGTATGCGTGCAGTATAGTTTTATTATACGACGTTCTATAGCGATTTCAGCTTTATGAACCGCCGCCGCAGACAGAGATCGCGTGACGAACCGAAAGCAAACGAGTGTGCCGGTTTCTTTTGCTTTGCGGGAACCCGGCCGCACAGTTTAATTTTAATTCGCCGAGGGTGATATCATGCGCGCCCGCATGCCTTTCCGTTAATCTCAATTACGAGGCAATTAAAAGCAGTTAACGAAAGTGGGGTCGTGAACCGGTGGATGTGTCCACCTTTGGTAACTGGTCCCCCTTTCTTCTCTCTCTTCTTTTATTTCTTGCCGTACGCGACCGATTGATGACACACTGCCGCCATGTCACCGACACGATTTATTGAGTATTTAACTATTTTATTATTGTGCACTGCACCGCCTGCTTCGTACAATACGAAGCGCTATAGATCGTGGGAATCGCCGTCGGCGTACCCCTTTTACAAGTCGTCTGTTTTACACATTACCCGTGGAAAACGACGGGAAAGAATTAATTATGATATCATAAGATATTTTAATCATTCAAAATTCCTTTGGCTTTATCGGTACAGTAACGAACGCGTAAATGCTTAATCGAAAAGTTCAGATTCAACAACATTTATAAGCGAATGAACAATCGAAATTTAAAATAACAATAAGCGTAGTATTCCAGCGCAGCTAATGACAAATATCACGAGCGGCGGAGAAGCACTGGCTGTTTCGCGATTATGGAAACTATTGGACGAGAATGCGGGCGTTAAATCAGTATCTGACACGAACTTAACTCATTCCTTCCTATCTCCTTGGCACTCTTTCAGCGGTCGCGAGATTTAGCGAACAATGGAAACCAGCGTCCGGAGGAGCGAAGTGTAAAGATAATGCGGCGAAGGACAGAGTTGTACACGGTCATCCCTCGAGGAAGCTCGCAAAGTTTAATGCCAATTCCCCCTTCACTGGCTGTTATTAATCACTGTTTATTTCTGCGTTTAATGCCCCGAGATACGGTGAATACTCGATTAGCTCGATGAAGCGACGGGAGTTTGACGCCGCAAGAAATATAATATTCCAGACCGTTTTCCCGTGCATTATTATTAGCTGCATTTTTATTTCCTCTTGGTGCGTAAATATTATATTCTTATTATTCCCTGGTACGTAAGTATTACACAGACTTTTATTTTAAACATTTTTCATAAAAATTATTACTTCAGAGGACATCGAATTAGTTCAGTTATGTGTTCTACATCCTGAATATTTGTTTTAATTCTAAACTTTCGTAATGTTAAAGGTATCAGAATTCCGTTTCTATACAAACTCAGGATGGATGAAATAGAAAAATGGGATCAAAGTTTCTTATCAATTTATCTTGATTTTTATCGCGACCACTAATTTCTAATGGGGCAAGGAAAGGAAACGTGGTTCGCTGGTTAGCCGGGACTATCGTTTGTCGCGTTTCCGACCAAAACTGAACAAGCCCCGCAAAAGGACACGTTAAAAGGGTCCATAGATTCAAAGTCACTCCGGGGGGTTCTTTCTCCTTTTACCGGAAGATCGTATCTTCGTAAGCTCCTTCTGCCTACTATCTGGTTTGCACCATCGCATCGCCACGACCACGAAAACGAATCATTGCCGAACAAGACCGTACGGCCGTACACGCAGCCTCCCGCTTCTGTGAATCGGTGACCATTAAATTTTCTCGTTCGCAGGATCCCGGTAACGGTTCCGCAAAACAAGGGGACGCCTCTTTCGTTGCTTCCATTCAGTAGCTTGACAGCTGAAAGTGNCACGTAAAACAAGTCGAAAAAACAGAATAATTTTTTTAATGTTTTCGTTTGAAGCTTCGTTTTCAAGAAAATCGAGTTTGAAAATTCTATCAAGTANGGCTATTTTCCATGGGCATTTCCAACTTCGGATCCTTCCTTTGCGTTTCGTTTTAGGAAATCCTTATTTAGGCATTAGGTTCGACTTCTCCACTTTACTACAAGGTAAGAGTTCGAGTGAAAGTTTAAAACGGATTTTAAAAATAGAGTATACTTCACGATTGATAGAATAAAGTATAGAATTAACAATAATTGTTATCGTAATTTCGTTAGCGAGAATTCACAAGTGTAAGCTCGTTTTCACTCATGTCGTGATAAGTGATTCTCCCCCACTGCGGCAGGAAATTAGCATGGAAAGTACAAAGTGTGCTTCTTTGTTTATGACACATTTCCGTACGTCAAGCTAATCGTTTTGACTAACCGATAGACTTCCTTGATTTCGTTAAAAACGCGAAACGCAGTTCCGATAGCTCCGGCGCATCTGTGACTCGCTCGATTATTTCAACAACGGTTTCATTGTTAGCCATCTCAATCTATTTCGTTTCCCTGACCACCGCAGTCAATGTGATAAGTCGAAAACATGTGTACATATAAGGAACTCTGTATTAGATATCGTGATGAAAAGTGAAATTGCAAACAGAACAGGTTTGCGAATAAATTTATTTATTTAAAAGGATCGAAGAGAAATGCATCGATAGTTGCACAAATCGTAGCTCTCTCAATTGGTGACCTCGTAAGCTCCCGCATACTATAGTACCCGTGCCTCGATAAAGATCAAATTGTTATTCACATAAAATCAACGAGCCGTACCTATATAGATCTAGACATCCTGTGATCTCCTTTCCTAATGATTGCCACACTTTGTTACCGTGCATGTGTACCACGTTTGCGAAATTGATTTCTATTTCACTTTGTCTTAATCCTTCCTTTGTCTGGCTATAGCATTATACGTATGTACAGCACTATACAAAATTACTAACTTATTTTACTTATACTCTAAATTATTTAGTTTTCGTTCTAATTTAAAAGTAACTTTGAATTTTGCAGTTTATTTATGAACTGCCTCAATGTTTATAACGGAAAAAAAATTTATTCGGAGGGAAAATGTGATCTAACGTTCAAATTACGATTTCCTCCAATAGAAATTTTTTCCCCTTTCGAAGTTACTCCACTTTCTGGAGTATAGGTACGGCATCGAGTTTCTTGAAAAGGAGTAAATACGTGAATGGTACGTGTTCAATACGCGTACGCTTTCGATAAAAAATTCTTTATTGTTACTATGATATTCATGTTCGGCGGTCCCTTTTACTCTCTTCATGTTTAGGACATAGGATCGAGTTCCAATCTGATATGAAAGAACTTCCCCGTTCACTTTAAATCTATAAAATCTGCTTGGTAAAATTTATTTATAATATTCTAGATTAATTAGATGTTTAATTACAACTTTCAACGGTGTACACTGTATATTACAATATACGGCAGATTACGAATTCTGCAACACATTACGCTTATCACTGACACATTATCAGCATGAACAAAGCATATATCGTCCATATATATGTACATATTACAATACCAGTGAAAGATTGTTCAGCTTATTTTCAGACGGTTATAATTGATAATAACGTAGGCTGACGTAAACAATCGACGACCGACTAAAAGATACTTAATAAAAGTTATATAATTGGTAAAAATATTTTCATCTTCCGACTATTTGCTTTGCTTTAAGACGAGCCTGAGAGCAGATACGACGTCCAAATCAGGCTTTCACTTCTTTTCATAGTTATGATAACTTCAGAATTTTTTAAATACTAGAAAACATTTCTAAATATAGACTCTACAGTTTTTGCTTGTAAAATACCAATATTATTCATGGCCAGATTTTAACACGTTTTATGAGCGTATTAATTTAAGATATATGTTTATACAGACGTGGAGGAGTGGGAAGGTCAATTGACTACGAATCGTTTAATGTCCTAAAATCAAAAATAGTAATGAATACATTTTAAATGTCTGTCATAATAAGATTATGACCACTTTCACCAAGTTGCGATTAACTTAATGACAGATTAAACGCTGCCAGCATCCAAATTTTAACTGCATTTTCCTTTATAAATAAATAATTAAAAATGAAATACTAATATAATGCTGTATTTCAGTCTATTTGGCCCAGAAATGGACTTGGTGTACAATTTATATTATCTCACTCACGCCTCCATACTTTTTCCCTCTCACTCTCCTCTCTTCATATTCCAAACAATTTTTCTTAATATCAAACGAAATATACTAATATGTATATCTGATCGTGTCCGACGTAGAACGGTGCGTCGAAACACGCGCTCCGAGACCTGCCGCGGGGCTGGAAACAAGGTTATACGAACAGAGAGAGAAAGAGAGAGAAGGAGAACCGGAGCCCGCGTATTGCTGCGGTGACTATGCAAATCGATGACACACGTCGGTGGTTCACTGTTAAATAAAAGCGGCGCGGGACGCGGTGAACGTAGCCGGCATGCAGATGCCCGGATAGAATTCGTTGGCAGAAAACAGAGACCCTCAAGGCTACCTAGTTTCGTTGCGCTGCGCCGCGGTGTGCATTTCTATCGGTATGCCTGAGCCGTGTGCTCGCGTATGCACGCGACACGAAGCGCGTGCACCGCGGGCATAAACGTTGCGCAGGTATGCGGACGTGTTCATACGCAAAGGAGGCCTGTCTACAAAGGGTAGACGTTTAACTATCGCACGGAAAACATCGTTAAACCGGTTCGATACGATCGAGAGAACATTTTCTCGCATGGAAATCATCGTCCGCGACGCTACCCGCCCGTGTCGTGAAGAAAACGACGAAGTTTAGTTGCTGCGCCAGGGAAGAAGTCGTAAGACCGTGGATGAGCGTAATCAGCCAGCGAGGGGTTGAAGATTACGTGGAAGAGGCCTGAACGACGGGAGACTTTCCGCGAAACGCAATAAGATAAAGCATTTGAACAATGATCTTCTTTTAAAAAATAGTTCTGTTAACATGCTTTACAATGACACTTCGATATCTATACACTTTATGACACATAATTCCAACGTAAATCATTGTTTGGGTACTCGAGCTGACTGTAGAACTCGTAAAAAAACCGACGTAAATAGAAAGGTCGCGGACCGTGTCCACTTGGAGGACTGTGCAGCCGTGCAACAGTGCCAAAGTGGTACAGAACATTTCAGACGGATTGTAGGAGGGTTTACAGAACTTCCAGAAATAGAAGTAAGTAGCACGACGCTCGACGGGAAAGGGATGCAGGAAGATCGGAGGCACGCTTCGTTTTCTTTCGTCTGCAGACCGCGCGAAGAATTCCGTGGAACGAGGCTATAAAGCATCTCACCTTCCTCTCCCCTATCCTGATTCATGCTTTTCTCCACTCACTTCGAAATAGGTTAACGAGCCGTCTCGTCTCGGTCTTACCCTCCCGCGGGTATGCGTGCCCCATAAAAGCTCCCTTTTATGCACGCGCTCAAAATATTTCGACATTGGCATGCGCGACACGATGAAACCGCGAACGATGGAATCGCGTGTCTTTCTAGCGTCCCGCGCTGAAAGATAGGAGGCTCTTTTTACGGCGCATCTTCATCCCCCTACGGCACGCCGCCCGAAAAATAAACAGGGTATAAACCCTCGACCAGCTCTTTTTCTTCATTAAAGAGCCGCGTCCAGCGAACCGGGCATGAAATATGACGCATTTAATTCGCATGATTAATTTCTGGTGGATTCGAGACCGAAATTGATCTGGTGGTAAAAAACAAGATTGCATCGGAGGTATTTGCGTAATAGTCCTTGGCAATGTAGTTCTAACATTTTTCGTATTATATGTACAAATAGTATGCTACGCGATAAGCTATTAATAATCTATAGCCAAAATAACATTCCTTGTACCTTTTGTTGATTGTATGCACAAATTAATGGAAGTAAATTACGTATAACAATTTGTACGTTCCCTTCATATAATAAAATTAAAGTCATAAGGGATCAGAGAATAAAACTTATAAGATCGATTCAGGAAGGCAGAATCGTTCGTGTAGATTTATGCGGAATATAAAACAGATATAGGTTTTCAGTAACGGAAACAAAGGTATTGTGCGGTACACAAGTCGCTCATCCGCCACCCACATGTGAATCTAGTTGTGTCGAGGGACGCCCATTCTCATTCTCTCTCTGCAGGACGAGGGATACTCATCTTCATGTTTTTTTAGCCTTTCTTTATCTTTCGGGCCATGTTTAGAGGTGCGCAGTTGTTTGGCCGTAGCAGCTTGTCTCACAGTTTTTCATGCGAACGTCTTCAACTTTTATCATAGCTGTCTTCACCCAGTCTAAGCAGGTAGGTAGTAATCGTCGCCCAGCAGCTTAAGTTCGTCAAGAATATAGCAATCAGTATGAGTCAGCTTCTCTGTGAAAATGAATTATGCCGTGTAAAAACATCTTCATCATAGGAACTTTCAATCGATAAGTCTACACATATAGTTGATGTCTTGATAAATAAATAAGGTGCAGCGGCATTTATATCGACCATTGAATAACTGACCAAAATTATTCAACGGCCAATTACAACAACGTTGATGATGAGCGATAGTGAATTTGAGTATTTACTAAATTATTAAGAAAATTTATCTTACTCCCATGTTGGTAAAAAAAGCTTTAACAGAAAGAAAAACTTTTTGTATTTTTACGTACATGATTTACATATGTATGTCTGGAATATGTTTTATAATATTATTACCCTGCATTAGGAATGTATATTAGAAATTCGCAATGTAAGGTATTGAATTATTCAAATGCATCTCAGTTTATTGATAAATAAAGTCGTAGGTAAGGTAATATAGGTGTCTGCCAGGGACATATAGCAATAGTGTGGGAGACATCAGTTTCGTCAAGGGCTTCGACCCATTTTTACTCCAGGTAAAAGTTCGTGACGCGACAGGTAAAGCCAGGGAGAGGATCAAGTAGTATCCCCGTCAGTCATCCTTCGGGTATTGCGAAGAGGGATGAAATCTCTCCCCTGAACGGAGGTTCCTAGACAACAGCAATGGCTAGAGCGATGCCACCGACCGAAACCACTATGTACTCACTTCCACGTATTATAAAAATTGACCGAAAGTCGAAAGTAAATTGGATAAAATACCATTAACTCCATGCTAAAAAAAATAGAGTTATAGAGAATCTTGGTAACTTCCACTGATGGTCTGGACACTGGTCCAGATTATATTCATAAATCTCATGGATTTAAATCCATTTTCCTTTAAGCGATCGAAAAATCGAAGTCAGTAAAATAATCAATAAACACTTCTTTCATCCACGTTTGCCAGGAAACATCCTCTTATCGGCCACCTTTCATTCTCCCACGGTGAGTTTTCTCGAACGACAAAGCAACCCCTTTATAGTTAGTCCGTTTGCCGGCGCAGACGGTTCCCAGGGACGTAAAAGGAGAGAAAAAGTCCGACGAAAGGGCACGTCCCTGGCTCACGGGATGGTGCGGTGCATCTTGCATTTTAATATCGTTTTGTTGCCGGTTGTCCGTACGTCACATCGAGTCACACCCTAGCGCGCAGGTTGGGGCGAAGCGCTTCTTAAAGAAGCACGCGCGACCATACCAGCGCGTACGAATTATTTATTGACGCGGCGGCCGATAAATTATTTCCGGCACGACGTGCATCGAGAAATAGGCGGCGGGCGTCCCTCTTTTCTGTTACAGCGCGGCGTCGAGCGTGGCGTACACGCCGCATCGCACCGCGGCGGCGCGAGGACAATTTCTACGTGACAAAGTGTCGTAGCCTGCCACGTTCGCCGATCGTAGTATTGTTCCGTGAGCCGTCAGCTTGTCGACAGGATTTCGTCCCATTGTTTCGCGATCCGGAATTAATAAACTCCGCAAGAACGAACTGGCGATCGCAATAAATCGCCGCCCGGTTAGCCGCTTTGCTATTCGATGCACACTGCACAGCCCCTTCAGATTGTTTCCGAAACATGCGCGGCGAAGAGAATTATGTGTATGTGAATCAGAATTATGTATGGATACGTATCCGATTGGAAACTGCGTGTGAGCTATGTAACAAAATATTATTATATAACAATATTTGTTATATAAACAAATTTGTTCGATAGTATATTTCTGTAATGCAGTTTCAATAACTTATTCAATTGCGTCTACACTATACAACAAAATGCATTAAGAATCTTTACTTGTTAAAATGTTTAAGGTAACTGCTGGTCTTTTTTATTGGTATTACATCTAAAAATTTACGTACGAAGTTCAAAACCTGCATCATTTCGATATCTGCCAGAAAATCATTGCCATTACGTTTTCAAGCTAACAATCATGGTCGTAGTCAGAATTTTTGCTTAGGCCTACCTTAATTTTCCATTAAAATTACTCAAGCAGCTTTTTACATTTCTTCTTAGATATATACATACATGTTGAAATTTCACTGTGTCCCGCTAGGAGATGCACACATACGCAGGAGCTGGCTAAACTTCACTGTCCCAAGCTATACAATACTTAAGGTCTGACATTTCAAAATTGAGAAACTGATAAAAATATGATTTAACTGGAAGCTAGATATTCTATCTGTTGATAATTTCTCCGTTCAGAATCCTTTTTAGTTACGCATTCTCAAATACATTGTTACCTATCTCTATCTCCTGTCAAACAGCTGGTAAAATATTTAAAGAAACATATCCCAAAGGGCGGAGGGCAGAATGAGAGAGAAGGATCATATTTCAAGAGTATATTGTTACCTTTCACTCAAAAAAAATTTACTGTAACCGTTACTCCCATTCAGAATATAACCCACAATACAATTCTACCTCCTGCAATTTTTCTGAAACCCTAATAATGAATCTACCGAGACAGAAAAAGAATAAACAGGAAGAGAGCAGCTGCAAATCCGATCCGCTAAATTTCGATAATAAAAAATACGAGATTAAGGCTGTAATTTATGGTCGCTTCCCACTTCTAAGTTCTCATTTCCCAATTGTTTGTTACATATTTAGATTGTTTCGTGATACGTGATCAATGGAATTCGTTAATCAATATGCAACGAGCAATTGGGAAATGAGAACTGAGAGGTGACTATAAACTTCAACCTATAGAAAACCATATTACGTCTACAAATGCAAATCAACAAAACTGCTCGATTTCTCTGTTGATGCAATAACACGATTAACGTTTCGACACTTGGCGTGAATGATTTTAACGATCTTTTGTGCTTGGCTGAATGAATAAATTACGGTTTTCGAATACCGCAGACGATTGTTTCGAGAATCTGAAAGGAAAATAGCCCCACAGGGTCAGGAAGCCAATATGTATGGGGACCTCACAAAGAGTGTATTGTGAACCGTGCACGTGGGTCTGGTCAGTTTTCTAGGGTTGATTCTTGAGGTCGGTCGAGGGAGGGTCCCCTGGAGTAAGCTGAAGTGCAAGGATCATTATTCATAATATGATAAAAATAACGACCTAAGTATGCGCTCATAAATATGTTATTCAAAGCGAAGCTATAAAATGTAGGAAATAAACTTTTTCTCTTGATGCAAGTAAATGTCCCTTCATTTTCGATTTCGTTTAGATTCGACAGTCATGAAAAAAAAAAAAAAAAATAATAATTCAAGAAGTTTAATAAATTACGATTTAATAATTTAAAACTCTTTGTAATTATCTACGTAGATACATATTTCATCAGAAATCCATGAGTTACTATTACGTATTTCAATTTGTATTTTATAATTCCGAAGATAGGATAATTTATAAAAAGTTGGAAATTAGAAGAATTTTCACGTGTCTCTCTAGAAAGAGTCGGCGTAGCATATGTCTTTTCAGATCATAGGTATGTGTAGAAATACTTAGACGCTTCACCCTTAGAACGTGCTACTTTAAATATTTACTTCCAACTGGAACCCCTGAGAGGTATACATTGCATATCCAAATAAAAGAAAGTAATCCCTTGTTATAATGTGGCATACCAAGAGACTATATATGTATATATATGTGTTTTCAATTAAACTATTATAATATCAAGATAGTATATTTTTATTACATTCTGATACAACTCCTTTTGTCGTAGCATACGTTAGGTGTTTGCATTAATTATAATATTATGTATGGTTTTTATAAATCAGTAATAATGTAAATTGCTATCTTCTTGTATAAATCTTGCACATGGCAACAAGGAGGCTCCAATATCTCGTCAATATACAGCACATGCCTCTCAGAGGGGAGCTAAATGGAGAACAGGATAGATGGAGCAGGATAAACATTAGTCTAATAATAATCAGGATAAATCTGGACGTAGATCTGGCTTCTAGTTCCAATTCCTTCGTTTACCAATGTTCCGCTTACAAATCGTCAGTTACGTTAAGCGTATGTAAATCATTAATGCTTCCAACTAGTGAAAAGTGACAGTAGCTTCACACGTCAAAGGAAATGTGTAAATTGCATAAGAATTCGTTTGTAGTATCTTTTTATCTGTGATGTAAGAGGTTCGTACGATGTTATGTGTTCTTAAGATAAGAACAGATTCGTAAATTATGCTTATCGAGAATGTTTGTAAAATACTGAAGTTATGTACATCATTCTCTAAAAAAAAATAGTCACATGAAAACGTAAAGACCTAACTAGGTAATGTATACGATGTTTTCGCCGTGAGAATTTTCCATATTAGAAGTCTCTCTTCACTTTTGCGGAAATTAGAAACTCTTACGAGGAATGATATCAATCGCAAAATCTAAAGTGCTCTCTTTTCTCATTTAGACAAGAAACTGGAATTTATGTTGAATGTTTTATACGTTGAGCAAATTACATTCCATATCCAGCTACGGTAATCTAGAATGTTAAAATTCTTTCATTCATTATTTCATTTATTTCAATACTAAGCAAACCCAATGCAAAATAAATTAATTAACTTCGTATTAATAGGAATCATACATTTTTAAGAAATATTAATTTGCTTTCAGAAACATTTTATATTCCGTACATTTTTTTATAAGAATTAATATACGAAATAATTGAACTAAAAGCGTAAATTCCTTCCATCCTAATTATGATAAATAGCAACAGCTCGTACAAGACGTGGGAAGATGAAAAGTTTCAAGAAGGGTTGAGGGCGTATGATAAATACGAGTTGTAGTTGCAGGTACGTAAATGGAATCTTAAAGGCTTCCACTGTTCCACTGGGACGATCGCCTCTTTGTCATCTCGTTAAGCGGCATCATCGTCGGTAAAGATGAAAAGCGATTATTCGGCGTTCCGTGATTTTGAATACGTGTCAAATCGATTGGCATGTTCGACCCATGATCCAGGTATCTCGTTAGCCGTTAACACCTATTGATATATATTATCGATTACGACAGGTACGGCCGCGTCATATAATTATAAGCTCTCATGCTATTTTTTTTTACTGTGTCTCTCGAACTTAGAAAGAAATGACAGTTCGTTGTCTATTGTTTTGTCACGATGCGAACTTTCGAAGGGTATACTTCCTTTTAAGTGATGTCTTTTAGAGAACTAATGTGACTTTATGCTCTTTATGTCACTCCTGCCTAGAGTTGTTGAAATTTGGTAGTAATCCAGATAATCAATATGGATATACATATACTCATCAGTAGGATTGTTTTTCATGTATTGCTTTCGAATAGCATTTTTCTTTTAAATTTTCAAATATGTAAAGATTGTTTTAAACGCATTTTCCATAATATTATTATTATATTACTAATATTGGTAACCATTCTATATTAAGGCAAAAAGGCTAATTTTATTTATTAATTGTATTGTTTTCATTTCTGTATTGAAATAAGAAGTATTTGATGCTTCATAGGATGGTTTTGCATTTTTTAAACGTGAACCTTTCATTTATCATTCTTTGTTTACGATGGTAACCGGAATGCGTTTCAAGCGTTGAAAGTTGCAAGTGAGGAAACGAAAGGAGCAAGCAAAGGATATTTTCTGCCCGGCGGAGCAAACATCCTGATGTATTTCGCGGTGAACAGACAAGCGGCATTGTCTTTCTCGANAAAGTATTTGATGCTTCATAGGATGGTTTTGCATTTTTTAAACGTGAACCTTTCATTTATCATTCTTTGTTTACGATGGTAACCGAAATGCGTTTCAAGCGTTGAAAGTTGCAAGTGAGGAAACGAAAGGAGCAAGCAAAGGATATTTTCTGCTCGGCGGAGCAAACATCCTGATGTATTTCGCGGTGAACAGACAAGCGGCATTGTCTTTCTCGACGTGATAGGGGTCATTTAGCATAAAACAACGTTGTTTGATCGTATTTAGCATATCTCCAGCGGCAGCCTGTCTAGACAGCACATATACAACTTGTGTTACACACGCTCGACGTGCTTGTACCGTTTTTCTACCGTTGACAACACAATAATGATATTAATTATGTCCGCGAGAGTGAATAAACGGCTGGATTGAGCGACCCTTTTATTGCTTCGGGCATTTCCGAACGTCTTCAATTGCTGTCATGCTTCTTTTATATCCATGTATGTTTTTTCTGACTGTATTTCACAATACGACTGTATTTCATGTATGTTTTTTCTGACTGTTTTTGTAATGTAGTCCATAAATATTCGCACACATTTCAAAATTGAATACTTCTTTTCATGTTAGACATAACAAATCTATTTCTTATCACGGATTTTATAATAGTTTTTAAAATTATATATTATCTCAATTAATAAATTTAGTTTTACTATATCAAATAATAAATTCTTTCTAAGACACACTTATCTATGTAGCTTAGCAGGTTACGGGATTACTTTCCCGAAAAAGGGAATCAGACGAAAGGGTACCATAAAGACGGATAACAATGACAGGCGTAGCGTTCTGATCCTTTCGCTCCTCCTTGCGCACACGGACAAAGGTAATTCCACTTACACGCGGTCTCGCATAAATTTCCAGACAATGCGTTTCTTAAATGGCCATCGCAATGGTTTTCCCTTAATTAACATAACCGTGCGAGTTCCTTGGAAACTTCGCTAGTAAATCAATGAAAAAACTCGTCCATTTCCGGCACAATCCGGCGTTCTCTCATTTATTTCCCCGGATGCGTGAAAATGGTTAGAGAAGAAAATGGAGTTGAACGGTGTGGCGTTCCTCCTTCAATTAGAATTCAACCATTCAACCACACCGATAAATAACAGAATGCTTGGCTAACGAACACACAATGTCGGCCAATTGTGTTCCGCGGTAGTGCGAATTTGCATCGCTAATCCCACGCGTAAAGAAACGGATTTTCTAGCGGACTTTCTAGCGCGTGTCCCGGCGACCTCGAGACTTCCGAGCAATTTTAACGAACATTGTGTACTAGGAGAATACGCCGCGCGGTTCAAGGTATGCCGTGAAGATTGTGAAGAAGGGACGTTTACGGTGGAATACTGAACGCGGACATACTGCTTATGCTTCCACATGCGTTTAGTGAGACTAGCTTACAGTTACAGAGAAGTTAATGCTTTGCGTGAGTAAAAAATACTTTTACGTTCATCAACAAACTCGTTTAGAATTTAGTACAAACGATTAATTATTTCACGCTGTTCTATACAGGGTGTCCCGGGAATCGTAGTTCAACTAAGCAGAGGGTGATCCTACGTCAAAAAAGAAGAAAATAATTTAGCATAACATTAAGTAGTAAAAGAGGATAAAAAAATGAGTAATCAGTAGATTAGAGTACTTTGTACTGTTTCAACCGCACAATTATCAATGTTTGTAAACACTGTCCTGGACAGAGTCAACCAGAACAGTGGAGTGTACGATGAGCAAATTGTACTAAATCTACAAGTTTAACGTCGTCTACAAGTTTAACAAACTTTGAAGTCGATCTTCACGAAAACGGAGCTCCGGATGAAAAATGTATATGAGAATATTTTCTTTTTTCTTCTTTTGACGTAGGATCAACCCCTGCTCGGCTCGGTTGTACAACGATTTCCGAGACACCCTGTAATTTATACTCGTACCAAGCAGTTGTTAAGAATGTATTCTGTATACAAGGATATGCTATTGATAACACGGTTTGCCCAGATGTGGGAATGCTCTGTACACTTTGTATACTCTGAATGCATTGCAGAATGGGAACATCTGCAAAAATAAATATATGGTTATGTGTACGATAAATGGATTATCAAGCGACTTCCTGTCTGCGCGAGCGAAATTGTCATCGGTGATGACAACGGAATGTTGAAAAATTGCGTTTTACCGCAACTCTGAAGATAGGCAATCGCTCCGAATAGGAAGCACGTGTACGGTCTGGGGCAGTGAAGTTTAGCCACCTCCTGCATTTGTGTGCATCCCCTAGGTCCTAGGGGGGCATATTAAAATTTCGACATATACATACATATTGAAATATTAATGTCTCCCGCTAGAAGACGCACACATACGCAGGGGCAAGCTAAACTTCACTGTCCCAAGCCGTACATAATTACTGATAAATCCGTTCATGATTAATCGAATTAGCTCGCTGTTAAAACAAATTAAGGATCGAAATAATCTCTACTTTCTATTATAGCCTCATGTAATTTTGTGTGCATTAACTCCTAACGAACGAAAATCATCCATAAATTCCGAAGATTAAATTCTAATGAAAAATATTGCAAAATTTTAATTATCGATGACTTCGTTAACATTTCTAACAAATTATAATAATTTTACTATGTAACATGTTTTCTGTGGTGCAGGCGTAGACGCGGTTTAACTTCTCTGAGGATCGCGCAGCTGGAGTTCATCGTTTAACCCACAAATCAATGGGATTCACAGAATCTGATATCGGTCGCGGATGGTTAACGGTACACTAATTAATGATGCAAGTAATAATCAAGATAAGGCGCGGTTGATCTAAAGCTTAACGTCTGAGAAGTCCATTAAGAGACGCTGCGAGTAAGCGATCAATGAAGTTGAATGATTTCAAATACTTGAGATTGAGATTATTTACCAGTTTTTACTTGCTCTATTTTTAATCTCTTCTTTCAATGTAAGTGTAAATGCTACAGAGTGTACTTCTATGATTCGTTAAGTAGTAAATGGAGAATAAGTTTAGCATACTAACTCAAAGAACTTCAAATTAATTGGTCAATCGTATCGATTCCTTGATTTTCACCATATTACTCGGATCCGAGAGTTCCAGGATCCAGCGTCGGTCGCGTCGTAATGACGACCATTACGTCACTCTGTCGTAGTCGTTGCGGTCGAGTTAACTCGTCTCCGAGAAATCCACGAAACGATTCTCGTTAAAACAGCCAGCAGATCTTTATTGCTACCTTGTCGACTCGAGAATTATTTTATACCTTAATTAATTGAAGCATGTTCGAATAAACGGTACTGGCAGCTCGGAAAATCGCATGAGATACTGGCGCGCATGTAAATACGGGTACGCGTCGAACCGATTGCCCAAAGTGGCAATTATCTGTGATGAGACTAGTCTATAAAATGCCAATAAAACTCGCAGTGGAACATTTAACGGGGTACGCGTTTGAGATAAACAAAATAACTACTCGACATTTAAACGAAGCGCTTGATCGAGAAATTCTTGCTTCCCAATACGGAACAAGTTTATGTCCATCGAGTATACGACCGACATTCGATTTAACTACGTTTCTGAGATTTCAATTAGAAGATCCGTGAACTGCTCTTGGTCAAGTAAAATTAGATAGGCTTCTAAACTTTGATCTATCGTCAAATAGCATGATGGTATAATTAATACCTGCAATGGCGTTTAAATAGCTGCAATGAACAGCAACGATATTTATCTTCAGAGATAGCTTAATGCTTCATTTCGTTACAAGTCGTTTTGCATAATCATTAATTAGTGTACACGTGAGTCTACACTTTATAATTACGGAATTGGTTTCTGATTGTGAGTTCAAAAGTAACAAATGTGAGGCAATGAAATAATCAAATAAGACCGTTTGTCTTGAATCCTTCGCCTGTGTCTGTAGGACCTAAGGTGTCTTTACAACAACTCAACTCCTCGTGAAAAGTATCGAAATCCAATAAAAATTATTGGACGCCGGATTTTTATGCAAAATAGCAAATTTGAGATAATTAATTAAGAAAATCCATTTCAGATTGCAATTTCCTTTGTCATTTATGCATTGCAATATGTATTCGCTTTTTATATGTTGTATAATTCTATGCATCACATTTAACGTTTATTACAGCAGATTCGCTTATTTCGGAAATGCATAAAATCTAGTTTAGAGATTATACAAAAACTTGAGTGAGACAAAGTATTAAAACGTTTTATTTTTGGACAGGATTCCAATAAGTTTACTCGAACAACGAACTACGAAGCATTTACCAATCAGTCTTTGAACTTCGATAAAAAGAAAGTAGATAGATACATATACTGAAAGTGATAACGAAGATATCGTGTTTGTTGCAGACTTCCAAACAGTATTGTTAAACTTCAATAGGCCTTGACTTTGATAATGAAAATTTCTTGGACAAGGCAGGGAAGTCTGAATACATATTGAATCATAGGTTTCAAGGTTAGTGAATAATTGCCGTTTAGAAATAAAACGTCGGGTCTGATATCAACGTTCCACGAAAAGTATAACGCTTATTGGAAAATACTGAAACCCGCAAGGGAGAATTGTGTACCATAGAGAACACAAATAAAACTTGATTTATTACGTGAACTACGCGTATATCAAGCGACTTTATACCTACTGAACGGAATCAAGAAAGCAGTTAACGACACCGAGACGTTAATACCAATCGGTACGTCCATAAAATTCGATCCTTGCAATCATCAGACAATACCTACACTCCTATAACTTCTGATAATGATCAAGTCAAATAACTTCAAAGGCCGTTTCGGATGAAAAATCAACCTTCCACTTGCCAATAGTGAAATCGATAAAAGGAATCCGTGGAAGCGAGCACGAACACGTCTTGGTCAATTGATAATTTATCGTTCACAGGATACGTATATGTTAACGCCATACCCTTGCCGTTGCGATAAATAGCGTAGCCACGATGCATCCGTATGTCCCAGCCACCGTTAGCTCGGTTATACATATACCCCTTTATTGCTTCCTACCTAGGGCGAAGAATTATTTTATATGATAATTATTTAGTTAACGCTTCCGCGGACATCTACGACGCCTGCATATACGTATACACAGGCACGTTCAGATGTGTAAGGTGATTTCCTAGTCGTATGTCGTATTACCATTATTATTATTACCACAACGAACGGTCAGCGGCGCGGTCGCGTCTCGATTTCTTCATAAATTACGTCCGATGCAAATGCACTAAGCGTTTATGGCGGCGAAGCTGGCCGCTGCAGTGCAGTGCATGTTATTTAAATAACGCCTGTCGCGCGCATTACTGCGTTTCGTTACAATGTAGGCAAGGACTTGTTGCACATCATTCGCGTTCATCCAACCGGCGTTCAATTCATCCGCGCGGCACGTCGCGTCGCGGCTGGTGTCTAAACGGTTCGTAATGCGATCGTTTGCTTTTATCGCTTCCTGCTTTTATTGCAATCTACAGATTTTACGCCGCTGTTTACCGTATACCAGCTACTTGCGGACGATACTTCGGGTAGAAAAGTGATAATCTCGCTTTCCCAGAAGACGTTCAATCACCAGGAGATTGATTTTAATGTTCACATCGTAAACGTATAGATTTCCAATCGTGGGAACCTACTCTTGTATCAGATCTCGAAATTGCTATAATTTGCTTTTGTATTTCAACACATCAATGATCTTTGCTAAACGCACGAAATGTACATTAAAAGACTACGATGAGTTGAGGTAACTGACTACAAATTTTGTAAATATCTTAATACCTGTTTTTCTGTATGCATAACATTAAAATTATATAATGTAAGTATCTATTTAATTAAATCGTGGTATGTATGGGGAAAAAGAATGGTCGAAGCGAGAATTTAATTAGTAATGCAATTTTCTTCCTGGTACGTCGAGCGCTCGAACGATCGCTATTGCAATCGATTAGATCGTAATGCCGGCTGTCTATATTTAATCATGGGTTAGCATCGACTTAAACGATGCATCAATCACTTTCTCGATTAGTTACGAAAAGAGAGAAAAAGGCTGTTGGTCGGAGTCCAGTGTACGTCTAACTCACTGGATTCTGACCTAACTTACATGTAGACGACCTTCACACAGATGTGCGTCTCCTTAGAAGTTGTCTAAAATCCAGTGAGTCAGGTGTGTGCATTTCTGTATAAAAAAATTCGTCTTTAGTAGATTTTTAACTACGATAGAGTTTTTATAAGTCGACGAAGTTTAATTCAAATTTGATGTTTAATCCTCATGAATTACCGGAGGAATTCAGTTGAAATAGAGAGTTCAAACTACGTTTTGGTTAAAATTTTATTAAAAATGGTTAAATCGACCACTTTATCACTTCATTTATATGCATTATTACGTATTCATAACACTAGATGAAGAATTTGATTTTTGAACCAATCATTTTTCTATGACTCTTATTATTAGTTCGTCTAATTTAAATCAAATATGGATTTAATGTAGTATAAAAGTTTTATTAAAAGAAAATATGGGAATGAGTCAAGATGAAAGCGGATATCCGTCGATATCTCCTTTCCAACAGGCCAGATCTTTTTATTGTATGCTAACGTGGAGGATTTTTGTGGTACACCTCGTAGATTGTTATCAACCTTTTATAGGAAGCGGAAGGAATAAAAACTGTTTTTCCTTTCACATACATATATCTCTGACCTTTGTAGAGCTATAATCATATATTAGGCGGCAATTTGCATCGAAATTGAGAGGGTAATTAATTTATCGCACGCAGTAGACAAAATTACATTTGCATTACCGTCGCGCTTAATGGGAGACTGTGGTACGGAGTTCGGTTCTTTATCAATAGCGTAACACTACCCGATAGTATCAGTAACATAAATTACGAATCTCCCAGGTGAAATTCATATCCTAGAGTAGGCTCGCGCAGGCCAGCACAATTTTTCCGCCATGGCGGATTTAAAATCGTCCCACAACTCGTTTGAAGACTTTCTATCTAGGTACATATTAGGAACAGTGATAATAATTGGTTAAAAACTTAATGACCATCATTGCGTAGAATTGTGAATCATTCGTTGATACGAATGAAGAACATGCTTGATACGAATCAGTGTTCTTAATGACTTGTGCGATTAGGCTCTCTGTTCTCTTACATCATAAGAAAATAGTACATTTTTAATAGTGATTGTTTAGAATTAAATGCATACTGTTTTTTTTCAAAAGTTCTGAGAATTAATCTTCGTAAGAGTGTGAATTGAAATGTAAACAAAAATATAAAACTAATGGCGAGAAAAGAGAAAATTAAATTTTGCAAGTGATTGCATATTCATCTGTTCAAGTTAGCGCCTAAAAAATATTTGTTATCGTTTCTTATTATTACTAATCCAAACATAAAATAAGTTTCAATTCCATTAAAATTCCAAAACATATTTTAGAAATTTAATTTGGAAATTCGAAGTATTTATGAAGGATTCGTCGATCTCTGTTCTAAAGAATGCCTATAAAACCATTTTAAAATACTTTTATTTATTACGTTAACTCAGTGATATCTATCTGAATTTTTTAAATATCAATCCGAAGTTTCTGTAACAATTCATCTCACAAGGCCGGCATTATGTCATAGGAACGATTGTGGTCATTGCGGTCGCGATAATGTTCCCAGAAGCGTCATCAGTTGATCGTCCAGTCTATGAAATTGGACCCTTTTACCCGTTTCCAACGACAATTCACATTCCGGGATTGTAAAGCGGACGACGCGAAAATTCTAATTAAACAATTCTAATCTAGAACAAGCGGACGATGTTGTACAGTACGTACATCAGTTTAGAGACGTCTAGTGAAAGTGCGTATGCATTCTTTTCTCTCGGCAATGGAATTACGATTGAACCGCACCGTATGAGATTGTGGGACGTGGAGATATAGTTCTCCATAGAATAGGCGCGAACCGCGTAAAATACATTCGCAATGTTATCGTCGTGGTGTAGGTACTATCTCTCCGTTAAAAAAAAATAGCATGATAAAGTTGGTGCCATAATGTAGCGCGTTTGGCTAGATCGGATTTCACGTTCGTGCAAAAACGTTTAACTGGCGAACGTCGTGCTGTGAAAACTCTCGAATTAAGGATGTATGAGCCGTAAGATCTCTGGTAAACTAAAAGTTTAAGAAATCTAATAAAAGTTTATCTTCATTATTTGAAGCCAAAAGCTCTTAAAAAAATTATATTTCCAGAGAAATAAGGTTGATAAAGCTGTTGGTCGTGTTTTTTTAAGTCTCATGGAATATTTAATATATAATTTCTAACATTCTAATGTGTATTTCTGTCATTTTTTGATAGGATTGTAAATATGTGTTATAGTATTGCGAACATTGCATATGTGAATTCAAGATGTAATAACTTTTCTATTAGCCTCGCAAAATGACTTAAATTTTGCACAGTGTTTTATTAATGTAATATCTAATAACTATTAAAATTTCAATGCTTTGTCATTGTTTGTATGTAAGGATTTATACAACCCTAACATACGTTCACGAGTGGACGAAATAATGAAAGGACAAAGTAAAACTGCGTCTCGATGAAATAAAAATTCTTCTTCTTTCCTGTATTTAACGGATGGAAATAAGGCACGAGTGTCCGTCGCGTCGGCGTAACCGCTTGTCGCTATTACTTTGGTCGCATTCCGATCGAATTTCAGGCGAACGCGGACGCGGACGTTCAATGCGCCCAGTACGGCGGGGACGCGGACGGGACGAGCGATTTCAATGAGCGTTCAACCGGCTCCTTCATCGACGCCGCTTTGCGCGATTTCTGCCGTAATAATTCACTGCCACCGATAGTTATCGTCCGGCCCGATTAAGCCTGTATGTGTACCGTCGATCGCGAGCGAATATTTCTACGGATTTATTGCGTTACGAACAATCGTGCAACATACGGAGGTATGTTTTTGTAACGAAATCTGTTCTACGTTTCATCTAATTTCACTTAAGGTTTAAGTGAACACAATGCTTAATGAAGATATTTATTATAATAATATAAAATACACCAATGTACCTGTGACTATGAAAATTATTGATAATGAGATAGAGAGAAAGAGAGGATTTATTTTTTTCTTACATTAGATTTCGATTAAATTACACTTGTTATCGAAATTTCAAATAATATTCCAGTTCGTGCACAGAGACTATTTATAAATAAATAAAGAATCATGCGCAGAGAAGATCGCTCTGTTTTTCGCCAGACGTTTGACAATGACAAAGAAAAGTGCTTACTCGACGAGCAAAAAAATATTATGTATTGGGTTTACAGATGCACGGAACAGGCATTAATCATTGAAAGGATTCTACGTTTGGTACGGCGTGCAGTAACGACTAGTAACTAGTAATGAGCATGTAGTAAGTTCTAAACTTCCGCGCATGATCAGGAATTAACGAGGTAGACGGGGACCGAAAGCCAGTCGTAAATCATTATTACAACGTAATTATCGAGAAATCGTTAGGTAAAGGACTGAGAAATTAGATACTACAGTTTGTTATTAAATCTACCACCGATCGGATTATTCAACAGAATCGATTGACCAATAATTTCGTTATTCAAATGATATTACTAATTGCTATCCCCATACCTTTCATATGAACATATCTAACATATGATTAAATCGTAATAAAAAATGTAATCATTTCATGATAAATAACTAACACTTTGCACTCGTATTTACATTAAAATGTATAATGACGCCACTGCAACATGTGAGTGGTAAGAGTTAATAAAATAATCACAAATATTGATTACAATATCTTCTAACTACTTTCTTATCATTTAATTAATGATTTATGTTTATTTAATAAGCAGTAGTCACGATCAATAATTGGATTTTATATTAATCGTATTTTATTTTCAATCATTAATTGGATTACATGTAGCCCAACTTTGGCCACATATGACTTTTTTAATAGCGATTAGACAAAAAGGTGTAAGAGGAACATCGGACTCAGGATTTCACCCTCTATCACGCAATCAGAGAAAAGTCGTGCATTCTGAGACACCTTATGTGTGTATCTCTGATGTAAAATTACGTATGCTTAGGTATAATTTCTAAATAGCTAGTGATTTAGATTTACTATTAAGATGAAGCAGTGCCTAGATAGTAGGTACGTGTACATACAACTCGGCAAAGGAAGTAGATAGACACGAAGTTTGCGTAATTTGCCTTTTAATTATGACCTAATTATTCAATCTCGGCCGATCGATCAGGTAATAATTTAAATAGGCGAAGGGGCACTGCGATATTTAACCGAACAAATGGTTTCATCGATCGATAACAATGCAAACCTCGGCTTGTCGTGTACACCCACGATCGTCGTCCGAGATCTTTATAGTAATTGTACTCTGCGATTGGTTTAACTGACAGATAAAATCTCCGGTGAGAAATTCGACAGCTGAGAAACTACAAACAACTCTTAAGCGAATGTTAATGGCCGCAGGAAAAATAGATAGAGGACAAGCCTCGGGATCACGCGTTCGAGGTAATTCGCGGCATGATTGAAATAATAGAAATCACAGATAACGTCTGGGGGGCTGTTGCAATCTCGAATAAGATCGATCGGCCGATCGCTATCGGAAAACGTGTAACGACATAATCGCCTGCAAACGCTACGCTGCAATAAAATCGACCCCAGGTGTTAATAACTGATCCTCACATTTCGTTCCACAGCACGGATTTCGCAAATAATCGGATATCTATTGCTGCTGTTCCGCGACAATTATTGCCTCTGAAGGTAGTTCGCGATTGGCTGTAATTCTCGACATAAATAACATGGTTTTAAATAATAAACTTAAGCTGATTTGCAACTTGATTGAATTTTGTACTGAACTCAAACTACAGTAGCCAGAGCCATTGTTGAGGTATTATATTTTGCGTATATTGCTTACCGGATTTACGTTTAGCGCATTTTGTCGATAATATCTATTATGCGTATGTCGAAGCGTCGATATCGTTTGCAAAACCTCTAAATTCCTCTCTCTGAAAAGACATTAGACACGAAATTCTAATATTAGCCGAAACGATGATGGTCCCCGATGTGACTCCGACCGCGATAGTTCGATTTCTGTTTATTTTTTATTTTAAAAATTGAATCCTTCGATGTTTCTCGATACTTCTCGATATATTACTATCGATTCGCGCATGTTCGGATCACACGGGTTCCATGCGCGAATAAACAATGCAATGTTTAAACTTGTCGTTTCGTCGTACATATCGACAATGTGTCGTATGTATGTCATATGTATGTATACGCGTAGGTATATTTAGTAAGGTAGGTATATTTATAAATAAATCTAATTTTCTTTTCATGTTTATAATTGAAAGTATATAAAAATTAATTTATGTCATCATTTCATGAAAGTTGTTTACTTATTAATTCACTCAGCAACAAATCGACTACATGTAATTTATTATAAGAAGAATAACATTTTCTAAGGTCATTTTGATCGGACACATTATGCAATAACTCGGTAGATTTAGTGTTAGAACTAACTATACGAATACAAAGTATTTCGTTATTAATGCATTATATAAATCATTAATAAAATTAAAGGTGCTAAGAAGCGTATACATAAACTTGTAATTACACAACATTTATGTCTTCTCGTTAGTTTATTTATTCGCATTCGCACGTGGTGCGAGAATCAAGGGGTGTGTACTCGGATGGAAAGCTCCTAACCATGTTACGTTCTATATGCATAGTTTTGCGCCGATTTAACAATGTACAATACGTACAAGTACGTGGGTACGTGGTACATGTGTGCACATAAGTCGAAGTTCACGATTGCGGCGTGATTGCGTAGCCGGCTATCGATTACCGGCGATTTTATCGATTAGATTAATGAGCGAGAGTGTGAGCCGGTTACTCGGATGTAGAATCATTGCGTTGCGAGAGAGAATTGAGAGACGAGCGCGAAATCGTTCTGTAACAGAAACTCCGACGGTTTCGCCAAATAAATAAAGGATTGCCGCTTGTTAACCGTTGCTCGCCTCATTTGCGTCTATCCGCGTCAATCAAACCTGATTTTTCCATTTATAAGATAGTGAACTGCCGGCAGCGGTACCGTAGACTAACATTGACGCGGCAGAACGCTGATTTTAATTGACTCGGTGACAAACGTTCCACATTAAAATTGCTGGAATATTAACTGCAATCAAGAATACTAGATATTAATTATTAAGTCTTATTTTTTATGAATTCATATGATTCATAAAAATAAAAGTTTAGTGATTTATTCATTCTAAAGAAACATTATTAATTGCATTAATACGATTAAGAATATACATGTATGTACATAGTTACCAAAGTGATCCAAGTCATATATTTCATGTTTCGAGATACTTAACGGTTTACATGAATTCCATAAAATGAGTTCCATGTAATATTGAAATAACAGCCACTCTACAAATCTAGTTACAATCTAATGGTCCATTTTTTATAATATCGTGAAAATTACTTTGAATTAATTTAATTTAAAATAATTTGGTGTGAAATAACTGATAAACTCTTTTTTTTTTATTTTGACTTACAATTAGACCACTTTCATAATTGTGGGCACATGTATCAATAATGACATCTGTATAAGACAACACATTAGATATATACTCTCAGATTTTTATACCTATTGCTTGTAAGTATAGTAGAGTGAATGTGTAGAGTCGTTAATGAAATCGAAATCGATAAGAAATATGGGCGTTATTGGTGATTTGAAAGAAAGTTGAAAGTGATTTGAATACAACGATAAAACGCTGATGGTAGTTCCCGTGGTCAGTGAAAATAAAAGTAGAGCTTGGGAAGTAAACGCTACACTCTATTTAACTTTTTCATTTTTGTGCTTAATTCTTAACTATACAAGATATAAATATTTTAAATATTTATAAAACTTTTTGTCATGAATTAGTAGAATTCTAGAGTCAAGTAATATTCATACAGTGAAGTCCATAATTAATTAATTGCACACATTTCAAAATTGAATAAAATTTTTAACATTGGATTTAATAAATTTAAAAAACTTAAAAAGATAATTGAACTTTCTTATCAAAATTTACTTAAAAATGGTAAGACCATTATGGACTTATTTTATAACTAGATTATCTACAGGCTCTATTGTACTTTTAATTTGCTTTGTTTATCTCGAGAGCGAACGTAATCGAAACATTCGCCGAGATCAATGCGACGTGCCGCCCCCGCATTGTCTAAACCACACGAGTAAATTGTTTGGCTACCGTTTCGAGATTTCCTCAATCATTTCATTAATCGATATTGTCAGTCCTCTAGACCGTTAATAGTTCGTGGGGCAGACCAGTTCTGCGCAATGCCATTGATTAAACTGTTGAGAACGGCGAGCAAAATTGTTTTGATGAGGTACCATTTTTCTTTCACATTATTTTAATTGTTCTTATCCTTAATTAAGAAAGTAAACAGAAAAGTTAAATTGGCGAAAGATAGTGGATATAATTTGCTTTGTACAACATAAAGAAGTATAGAGAATAATGAGCAAAAGCTGTTCGTGAGATTTCAGTATCGGCCTACATTTGTTTCTCGAATTTTTTCAATATCCTCCCTTTCACTGAACCCGTTCTCTTTTTCACCTAAATAATCGACGCCTTTCGCGGTTGTTCGAATTACATTGCATGCTCAGCTTGATTGAATCGTCATTATACAGACCGCAGAATACTTTCTGATTTTCACGGTTACCGATTTTTCTCGCGGGCACGCCATTAATCTCGTTCGGAAATCGTTTCTCAGAAATTGAACGCAACATATCTGAATAATGGTCGCTCTCTGTAAAACGTACTCCTCGATAATCGTGGCTCAGCAGTTAGAACTTTAATCGCTTACCGCAGGCATCCTTTCAACCAAATTGAGACGTTCACTTTCTGGCTTCTCATATTTAGATACCTACGCTATATCGTCCCTGTCCAACTGTCAATTTTCACATGTGTCACAAAATATCTATAAAAAATGGGTTCTTATACACGCACTCTTATGCGGAAGGTCGACAAAATTTATTCAAAGGTTATACATCATATAAAAATACGATTAAAAGTTAAAAAAAAAACTATACAACATGAAGCTAAGACAATACCTCAAAGTTTAACAAAAAATTTGAGTTCGTCTACAACACAGTTCGTTCAATAATTCAATGATTAATAGATATTTCATCGCGATTGAGCAGGTTATTCAGCAAATGTGAATGAAATTTAAACTTAACGCCACTGCAAGTAGCTTGACGCGATGTTGCCACATTTGTCCGTCATATATTACGGCATTTTTCTCGACTATGCTTTATTACAATTTGTATTTAAAATATACCTCATTAATTTCATTGTTACATAATTGTATTTTTCAATATTAATATATAATAATTTTTCGTTTTCGAGAATCGGTACCATTTTCGAGGTCCCGTGTACATATAAGCATAGGCATTCCCCTTACCGCCTGACCCTCGCAAGATCTAACGAACCTCATAACATAACTCGAACAAACATAACAAACACGAGTATTTGAAAAAACACAAAAAGAGTATAATTGGACTGGGGCAATATTACTTGTGAAACAAAATTATTTTTATGTTAGTCGCCTGATAACTTCAGGGTAAAATATGGCCAAAGATAAATACAAATTTTCATTACATTTCATTCGATTTCTTACAAACTATGAATCCTATTTGGCCCGGAAGCGATTGCCTTTGTTGATGGTAGGACCATCGCGTTTGTTCTTTAATGGAGTGATCGTTAACCGACGATCAATTTTCGCTCACGGCCGGCATCGTTATCTACCCCGTCCATGTTTTTATGACGTGCATGCGGATTTTATAATCGATAACAAACTGGCTGCGTCCAGCTTGAGCGGACCATAACGCATCGATTCGCGGTACAACACGGAATGAAAATCATGGCTCGAAATGGCCCTCTCAAAATTGAGACTGCGATTAACGAATGCAACAGGGAATAATGACAGGGAAGAGAACAGCGAAACGACGTCGTATCGTCTGCCAACGACTAATTTGTTACAGTTTTAATATCCGCGCGAGCGCGTTCACATTTAAATTACGCGTCCCAAAAGACGAACCCATACTGTGGAATGTTAAACCGATCGTTAACTTTCTGTGAATCAATAAAATGTTAAGTCACCCCACAAGTTCGTGCCGCGGTGGCATTTATATTTCTTATGTGATTGATTATAGCCATAGGGATTTGGTG
>SMSR01015892.1:0-36395 GCA_019453355.1 Ceratina japonica | reverse complement strand
TATCCATCTAGTCAAAAATAGTTAAGTTTCTCATTTGACTAGGCGTAGTAGTTGATGTGGCAACGATGCGTGAGCTGCGGCAAAATAAGAACGACACATGAAGTTCGTTGTGTTTCCGTGTATTGCATACAAAATAAAACTTAACATTTTGAAAATGTCAGAGCCAGACGTTGCCACATCGACCAAGCAATGACAGGAGACAGCCTCTCCTCCGAAAACTACATTTCTGTTTATTCCTTTAATTATCATTCCTCACTCAACCAATGAAATGGATTTTATAAGGTCTCAAAATGTTACTCAATATTCTAATTAATGTTCAAAAAATCACTGTCAAAATCTGAAGGGCACTTGCTACGTATTACGGAATCGAAGACGACAGAAGTCTGATTTCCCATAAGACCTAAGCGCATGAAAATTAAAATGATTCTAGTTACTCTCCCACGCAACCTCAGTCCACAAAAATTGAACTAAGTCACATTTACATTATGATCTACATGTGAGATCTTTTCTAGAATTTTTTGAATGGTAATTTTTTTATCGACTCTACTACCTTAAAGCTGTGTTCAAGGAAACTCTAAGTATAGTACTAAAACAGAAAACGGGATAATGTCCTATATGTATTATAATAAACATTGAAAAATCGCAATACGTATTAATCACGTGACTTTTCTAACATTGATCGATAAATCATTTTCAGACGTTTTTTGAGTCTTTCATTTTATAACTCTAACACAATTTACATATTCGATCATAGTAATCTAAGAATCTTGGTATTAACAGTACAATATTCAAATGATAATGAGTCTGAATCAATAGAATGAATGGGTCGTGAATTAATATGGATTAACTCACGACAGTCAGTGTGCGGCATGAAAGGACGATCGAATCAAGTTCAAGGCAACTTGGTTAATGGAAATACAAGTTGCGTTCCATTCAGAGAATATCTAAAGTGCCATAGTCGTGCGCAACCTTCCATAGAAGGGCACCGATCCTTCTGCAGAAAACGACATTACTGTTCGCCAGATTGGTCGTAAAAAAGATCAAGTTACTAGATGCACACGCCCCCGCGTTCATCTCGTTCCTGTATATCATTAAAACGTTTCCCTTGAAACCGCATCCCGAAAACCGACACATGTTGTATAGCAGGACAAAAAACTACCATTTTGCCCCCATCATTTTTTTTACCTACGATCAGTATAAACTATACTGAAACTAATATCAAAAGGTGTCTTTACAATAGTTTTTTAATTTCCAGATTTTTGTCTTATTTTCTGAATTTTAATATATTAGGTTGTCCGGAAAGTTTTTGCCAATATTTATGGAAAATTTAAAGCGTATTTTAATTTTAATACACATTTCTACTAATATGATATGATAATGATTTAATTTTTATGCACATTTATACCTGGAATCTCACTTTTTAGAATACACATTTAATTGACTTTTAATTGGCTTCAACACCTGTCCTAATGCCAGCTACCAAAACTCGGCACAAACTTGCGGGACAACCCAATAGTTTCAACAAATAGAAATACAGGAGAAGAATTAAGTATATAAAAAAAAAGGAAATGGTCAAGTTTTACGATTTTTGTTAAATATGTCTTATTTCGTTCGAAACTCTATAAATTAAATTTAGAAGCTGTACTCGCGTATTAGTGCAATAAGAAGTTGAACTAAGCGTGATCTAAGTAAACATGCAAATAAAATCGATCGGAGCGCGTTTCAGGCGTCTGTCGCTACCTGTCTCGAGCGTCCCGACGACATTCCCTATGTGTATTACGCTGATGTCGCTGATCGTCGACGACGCGACGCTACGTTAGCTACACTTGGCGCAGACCGAGTGGATCTGCAGTCTCGTATTTCTCCTGCCGCATAATATCTCGGTCCCGATAGTCGCGAATGTAATACCGGAAGCTGCGCCGCGATCACATCGGCTCTGTCGATCGTCAATAGCTTCCACGTTGCGCGCGTGTTGCTCCTGCCGATATGATCGTTCGGCCAGTCCCCGGCAGCAAATTTCTCGATCCCACCTACGCGATAGATCACGGCCAATTGGAAAGTACGAATAAAGAACTCGAAAGTACTCGATTAAGGGAACACGGGCGATCAAATAACGCGCCGCCGAGATAAGTTTTCGCGTTTCTCCTCGAGGTTCACCCAATCCTCGAAATAATTACAAGATACGCTGACTTGTTACGATCCGGTAAAAATTATCTGACACGGCGGTGCCTGATGTCGCGTCTTCCGCGGGAAAGAAAATCTCGCGTGTAATGCATTGATCCGCGGGAGGAGGAGAAGAAGCTGAAGGAGAATCCGCAAAACGCAACGCGTGGGTGCCGTCCGCGTATCCCACGTGCGTATACCGACATAGCGAGGGCTCTTAATGGACTTCTGATAGGCTCCTCGTGCCGAGAAGGGAACGTATGTACGCAGATATAGCCGCACGTTGCCCACGTGAATCTTTCTCGAGTTTCTACACTTTCTGCACGTCCTACGGAGAATCTATTCGACCGGATGGAAATTAATCGCCGCGTCGTCGGTTCGATGGTCGACCGGGAACAAAAGGGAATAATAATTCGCGGCCAGTTTCCCTTTTTTCTGGGCTCGGAACGCCAGCGGGGGGAATGTTATTCGCCTCTGTTCGAAGAACACTTTGCACTCGGTATGCTTCGGTCGGCGCGGCAAAAAGCTGCCGCCGGTTCTTTAAACTTCCGTCGCCAGGTACACGCAGTCGGATATAAGGGCGACTTTGTTTCTGTTCGTCGCGCATTGATCCACGCGTGCACATCGGAATTCGATATGCACCGGCGCGATATAAAACCACTGTATAAAATGCCTGAATTATGCGGCGGCCTGCTGCGTGCCAGGGGTGGTCGTTAGTCTTCCCGGCAGATAAAGTTCCACGTCGTCCCCTAGGGAAAACCTGAAATCCTTTCGTTTCTCATCGTTCGATCTGTTTCCTCTGTTTTCCAGAACCGCTAACCAAATAGTAAACCAATATTCAACCGATTGGTAAATGCAGTTGCACAAATTACAAACAAAATGCGTTGTTTAAATTTTCATCATAAGCCCAGATATTGGATACTATTGGAAAAAAATCAATCTTCACTTTTTTTACGATCTTTACTCATTTTAATTTTTCCCTTTACGCATAATTTACTAAACTAATTCACCTAACTACTGAAACGAAATGTAGGTCGTCTGGTCTGTTACTATAATAAAATAGTAATTGAGTTTTAAAAGGCGATGGTCCAGTTTTGCTGTTCACTGTATAAGTGCACCAGATGGTGCTAAGATTACGCTGGATCATAAAAGTCGCTGGTGATGTAACTAGTCTTAATGAATGGATAGCATTAATGCAAGAGATTTCCCATCTTACCATTAATATTTTTTGTTTAATTGAATTAAAATTGTTGAGATCCGGGGAATATAGTTGTCAACGGTACTAGTAAGACATGTGAGTTCGGTGCGTGGAATCGATTCAAAATGTGACCAACTGGAGAACTGGTTCGAATTTTATTTGTTTTACCTTGATCTACATTTTTATGCAATCGATCCAGTTAATCCGCTATCACGATCTATCTATGTACCAGAGAGAGTTTTTTTTCTTCGCACATAGACATCCATCTGATAGCGCGATTCGTTTTTCTTTAGATTATTTAATTTATCGTAATAGAAGGAATTTGATACGATGAAACATTTATTACTCTTCGCCGATAATTTACGCCGATTATGGCCATTTATTGATATATTTAAGCCTCATTTAGACTTCTATGTTTCTCTTTATTTCACATGGAATACGTTAAATCTGTTTCACTCCACTCCTTAACCCAACTCCTTTTAGTCTATCTTTTAAGGAGGATTCGTCAGAACTCGCGAGGTAGTGAGGGGTGTGTCTATGGTTGTACATAGGAGCTCGGAAGTGGTAGCAATTCTCGAAAACGAAAAATCATATTAACAAGATTAATTTTTATGTATCTGTATTAATGTAAAAATATTGAAAAATACAATTATGTAATAATGAAATTAATGAGATATATTTTAAATATAAATGTAATAAAGCATATTCGTGAAAAATGTCATAAAATATGACGGAGAAATGTGGCAATATCGCGTCAAGCTACTTGAAGTGGCTTGAAATTTAGGTTTCACTCGCATTCGTTGAATAACCTGCTCAATCGCGATGAAATACCTATTAATTATTGAATTATTGAACAAACTGTGTTGTAAACGAAGTCAAATTTCTTTTTAAACTTTGAGCTACTGTCTTAGCTTTATATTGCATAGTTTTTTTTAACTTTTTAATCATATTTCGATGTGATGTATCAACAGTTAGTGATACATAACTTTTGAGTAAATTCTGTTGGCCTTCCCCATAAGAATGCGTGTATGAGAACCCGTTTTTATCTTGATTTTACTCGAATACTAGATTGTAAATCGATTCCAAATTTCAACAGGATATTCATTCCACATTAGCCATTGAATTTCAATAGTTTCCAGGATCTTTCTAATCTGCACATTTCACTGGCAAACCTCTTTAAGGTCGCTAATAATTTACTCATTATCAGAATCAACAATTCTCACGTGCACTCATCCTTTAAATATGTTTAAGCTCTTAAACAAAGTTTGTAAGGCAAACAATAAGCAGTTTCATGCGTCGCCAATGAATCGTTGTACGAAACAACCCCCGACACACGGTGTCACTAGTCAGACTTCTCGACGTGTGGTTTCCAAGTGAGAAGCGAACCGTCATGAAGAAATCGAACTGGTTCGATTTTGTCGAGACACTCGCAGTCACACTATTTCAACACCGGCGTGCGTCCTAGCGTGGACAGGTTCCATTCGAGTCGTAAAGAGTTCGCTGGCCCCTGGAGCCTGAGTGTAATCCAAGCGGTGCATCAGGATGAATCACCTGACCGAAGGCTGTTTTATTATGCAAATACGCAGCGGTTTCGCGCCGGCCGCGCTCTGGACACGGTTAAACACAGCCAGACCGTCCCGACGATCTGTCGACCATCGATATCGCGGACCGGACAGCTGTTATGTTCGAGTACAGTCGCGTCCATATTCCGGCGCATAGTTTCGGCCAGGGCCAAACCGCAAACATCCGAAATGCGGTTTTCATGGTTTACGACAGTGCCCGCGTTACGCAATCCGAGTTTAAAGCGAGCTCGTCCTGGCCGAACGCCTGTCGGGCCCGTAAAGAAAACCCCGTAAAGATTATCGCGAATTATATTTGAGATGAAACTCGTGCCGCGGTCTATGATATTTTTCATCGTTTTTTTAATCGACCCGATTTACTCGATATTCTGGATGATCAGATATTTGTACATAAAATGTAACACAAATAAAATTTAAGAAGAACTTCTGATCTTCGGCCAAACTTATTCGAGGGGAAATAAGAGGAAGTCTGCAAAGTTCTGAGCGATTGTGGAAACTCAAGAATGAGATTTCTCACGAAGATTGCACTGAAGTTTGCAAAGGAAATCTACTGTCTAGCGGCCACCTTGACGGTAAATGACCTACTCAAGTACTTGCAGTGCGATTACATTCCGCAATTGTGCGATGATTTAAAAGCGAGCTATGTTTGTAAAGTTTAGTTTCATTTGATTGTTATCTGCCCTCAGCTACATTCTTGGCTTTTTTTCAGTTCACGTCCTACTTTCTGTGTAATTTATATTATGCAGATGCAATGACATTTTATGCACTGTAATTAGTTGGTATCTAAGATGTCAGGGAATACATTCAAGCACAGGTCGGATAAATCTGCAGTAAACTGGAAACGCAATCCTCGACAAATTCTAAAACCACCGCTCCCGAGCCAAAGCAATCTTGCAACGTACAATTCTATCAAACATACTGAATGAATGTACTCAAGTATGTTACATACCGGAATCATTACGAAATGGGAACCAATATCAAGAGGAATGCTCAACAATCCAATGATTTACGAAAAAGTGCCCTTTCCTTGAAGACATTAGAATTCAGAAAAATTCATTTCATTTAGATACTTCATATTCATTTAATTTAGAATTGCGTATTACTTTGATACTGTTATCACTGCGGAAGCCGCTAACAACCTTAATTGCCAACGTGACTTGAAACATTTAATAAAAAAAGAAATTTCGCAACGAGGAAATCATCCGCGGTGGTTAGTTCTTCGGTCATATCAGCCAAGTGGAATACTTCTGCATCGTCCGGCCGCCGCGGCCAGTAGATTTCCGCGTATCGAACGACATCGGTTAGTTCCGAAGGCGAGTATGTATTGACACATCGTGGATGAGTAGCGGGTCTCCATCGAAAGGTAGTTTCCGCGGTATACGAGTCATCGTCCGTCGGGTCTCTGTACCACAATGGCCTGTGTAGGCGTCAACCACGGTGCTCGTTGTTCTCCGAAGGTGTTTAGAAATCAAAGGGAGGCGAGCACCAGACGATCTCTATTGTCTCACTGATGGTAACTGCTGACGAGGTATCGTCANCCGCTCCCGAGCCAAAGCAATCTTGCAACGTACAATTCTATCAAACATACTGAATGAATGTACTCAAGTATGTTACATACCGGAATCATTACGAAATGGGAACCAATATCAAGAGGAATGCTCAACAATCCAATGATTTACGAAAAAGTGCCCTTTCCTTGAAGACATTAGAATTCAGAAAAATTCATTTCATTTAGATACTTCATATTCATTTAATTTAGAATTGCGTATTACTTTGATACTGTTATCACTGCGGAAGCCGCTAACAACCTTAATTGCCAACGTGACTTGAAACATTTAATAAAAAAAGAAATTTCGCAACGAGGAAATCATCCGCGGTGGTTAGTTCTTCGGTCATATCAGCCAAGTGGAATACTTCTGCATCGTCCGGCCGCCGCGGCCAGTAGATTTCCGCGTATCGAACGACATCGGTTAGTTCCGAAGGCGAGTATGTATTGACACATCGTGGATGAGTAGCGGGTCTCCATCGAAAGGTAGTTTCCGCGGTATACGAGTCATCGTCCGTCGGGTCTCTGTACCACAATGGCCTGTGTAGGCGTCAACCACGGTGCTCGTTGTTCTCCGAAGGTGTTTAGAAATCAAAGGGAGGCGAGCACCAGACGATCTCTATTGTCTCACTGATGGTAACTGCTGACGAGGTATCGTCAATCTCATCCGAACTGGTTGCACAATGCTCGAAAGTCGAAAAATGCTTACCCGCCTCTAATGAACGGCTTGACGTGTATGCCATTATCGTTCATTTTCCGATATTTTCTTCCGTCCCTCCTAACGGATATATAATAATAGGTCTACCGGAAAGTTCTGTCTGTTTTTAGAATCCTACTTCCCGAATATGGTCTGAAATCAGATGAATATGGTTTGTTGAGCTGTACCATGCCTTTCCGCAATCTCAGATGTCAAAACAGGATTTTGTTCAAACATGATCTTGACAGTACCGTCGTCAAACACTTTTAAAGATAATCGCTCAAAGTGGCTTATCAGAATATTCGAAATCACCTATTTTTACTTTTCCGAACCATTTTCTGCATGTTCTATCAAAAACTGAATCTTTACCAAACACAATAAATTTCTACTTTAGTAGTAGCATTTTTTCCAAAACGGTTAGAACTTTCCGGTAGACCTATCGTCTCTGTGGATGTCCAAATCAAATATTTGCTACGATAAATCATACATATGTATACAGTTCAAAGCAAATGTCACACATACACACACACTATTTAAAATTGAATAACTTTTTTAATATCGAACCAAACGACCTGAGTTTTTTAAAATATATACAAAATTTCTATACCTATATGGTAAATTTCTTGAAGTAAAATAATGCGAACTTCTATGTTAATTTCTCCGAGTACTTTCACTATCTTTAAAATGATGAAATTGTTCCTCTGAAAATAATATTTATCTCGCAAATTTTTTAACGTTATCTATAACGTTTAGTAACACCATAAATATAAAAGTAGAAATCGCTAAATTGCTCTTGTATTCTATTCAGCGACCAACAGAACTAATGATAAAGATTACTCTCAGCATTCTGGTGTTGTGCAACGAGAAGAATTTCCAACGTTACGATACGTATCGGAATTCCGGTTGCAGGTTGTCGCGCGTTTTTTAGTGACCTTTACGAACATTGAAAATGCAGGAGATGGTCTCAAACGGCCAGAGGTAGCAACTTGTTTATTACCTGCTAACGGATGGCGCTTCTTCCTTCCCCCCGATCATTCATGAGCTCATTCAATGGCGGCATTGTCGTGTCTGATTTGATGCCATTCAGTTCTCGTTTCATCAGGTTTTGAACCGCGAATGATCAAAGCACGGCTGACTGGTTTTTGTCACACGCAGATCTCGTTAAATTCCATCGGCATCTGCTTTATCGGTTCCTCGAACAAGATTCGCGGACTCGGCCTTGTTTTACATGCACATACATACATACATATATGTAATAGGTATGTATGTATAATCTCTCTCACCATGCTACCGGCTTTCTCGCAGTACATAATGCTTATCCTGTTAACATAAAGTTCCTACTTAAAATGTAACGCTTTCACTACGTTCACTAGCAATGATACTAGATTTTCAGAGAATTTTAGAGCATCCAAAATAGAGGATTCATTTATGGAAAAAGGCATTCTAGAGAAACTATACATACCATATATTTTTAAACACGTCACATACGACTACTCATTTGGTATGCACACATTTAAAATTATTATCCAGTGTTCTTTGTAGTGAGTAAATAAAATAGTTTAATAATNCCCATGCTACCGGCTTTCTCGCAGTACATAATGCTTATCCTGTTAACATAAAGTTCCTACTTAAAATGTAACGCTTTCACTACATTCACTAGCAATGATACTAGATTTTCAGAGAATTTTAGAGCATCCAAAATAGAGGATTCATTTATGGAAAAAGGCATTCTAGAGAAACTATACATACCATATATTTTTAAACACGTCACATACGACTACTCATTTGGTATGCACACATTTAAAATTATTATCCAGTGTTCTTTGTAGTGAGTAAATAAAATAGTTTAATAATCAGCGATTTTTTATCATTTTTTGACAAATTAATTTAGATTTCTGAGATCTCTGTCTTTATTTCAATTTAAGTCGACGATTTCTGAAAAATACAAAAACTCTGATCGTGAGATAAACTATAAAGTAACANTTCTTTGTAGTGAGTAAATAAAATAGTTTAATAATCAGCGATTTTTTATCATTTTTTGACAAATTAATTTAGATTTCTGAGATCTCTGTCTTTATTTCAATTTAAGTTTCTGAAAAATACAAAAACTCTGATCGTGAGATAAACTATAAAGTAACAATCTATTCGAATTTTTATTTGCATTGTAAGCGAGTTCAAATACTGTTACACGAATTATTTCCCATATTACATCTTACATTATTCTGTTCATCATTGTGTCCGTCAGTTTTTGAAATCTGAAACTTAGTTCAAAGTTTAAGATATTTAATTCAAGATCAAGTATTTAGAATAGGTTTTCGTATATTTCAATAAAAAAATTAAATGAAATTGGGAAAACTTGAAATTATATTTATCAAACTGTCAACATTGACCAGACGAAATATATATATATGTATAGCATTTGTACAAATTCACTTTTTGTATGTATGCAACCTGATCGGGAATCGTTTTGAATAGTTAAGCTGTAACATTTTTTTACTGTATGGAACTTATTGTTAGTGAGAAACAGAGAAGAGCACGAGCAGCCAAAAAATGAGACTGCCCGAGGCAAATATTTTCTTCCTGCCTTCGATCGTTTACTGCAATTTTATCGCAACGCTTACAAACATATCGTTGCAATCGCATTGCAGGTGTGGCTCGCGACAGGATGTGTCAACGCATGTGGAAGCCGGTCACGTAGGTGCGTGCATCTCTCGTGATTGTGGACGGTGCATTAACCTCGGGTAAAGATATAATGAACGAGCCGGCTTGTCGACACCTTCCCGTTTCTGGAAACGCGTCTATGCCACTGGGACATAAACGCTTTCAGGATTCGCCGTGGCATCTTTCTGAATTAGTTTACGAGGATTCTTTTTTAACGACCAGCCCTTAAATATTTTGAACATTCCACGTCCTGCCGGCCTCACTATTCGACTCGAAGTTACGAGCAATAAAGATTTTAAATACGCGGTTTGTTTCGGAAGATTTTACGAGTTGGAGAAATTAATAGGTAGATGATCAACAAGACTTATGATTTATTTGACAGAGGACGCCAGATTTAAATTTCGTCTTCTCAAAGAGGTGCTTGACGGCCCAAAAATCCTATTATTATAAGGACGAGAAGTATAATCCAATAAACTTGAGTAAACTCTGCTTTTTGCTATGGCTATCAGGTAAACAGAGCAAAGAAATAATAGAAATAATTCATAATTCTTTAAATCATACAAAATTAAAAATCCTTTCAATTAGAACTAGCATCGTAAACGTTATCATTGATTTCGACAATATCCTAAATATCTTCGAACGTTTTCTTTGCTCTTTCTTCCAGGCTAGTAGCTTTTATTAGATTAATTCTTTTAGGCTTCCCATATAAATTATAAAGTTATAAGAACCTTCCCTTGGATCATTGAATTTTCCTCCTCCTTCGAAATGTGCATTGTAAATGCCTGAATTTTTATTTGACTCCCAAGTTTTGTTGTTTGTAGTTATTCGATGCTCAGCAATAATTCAGTTTCTTTTTCGTAAATTTTCCCAAGATCGAATGAAATGTATAACACTTATATTCCAGATTGCTACGTTCGTTATTCGATCCAACAATACAGCAATAACGATTTATACGATTATTAGTATTCTACTTTGTAAGTTATCGTTCAACTGTTGTTACAATTTACGATCCCACTGTTGAAGTAAAAGACCGCGTGGCGACGTTTTCTTCGCTACGTACGTACCGTGTACCGCATTGATACAGAGCCTTCACAAAGAGTATTGTTTATTAGTTCTCCGTACTATAAATGCACTGCAAAATTACCTTCTCTGCGATACACGTGAGTGACTCACTTCGGAAACTGATGACGAATTGTAAGATAATTAATATTTTTAATCTCGTATCTTCATGGTTGAAATAATCTGTCTTTAAAATCATTCATTTATAAAACGTTCTCAATCTACAAGACTATGCATAATTAAAATTTAATTATAAAATAGATTTAGTTACGTTTGTAACTATAGAGTGAAAGACTTCCAGAAAGTTGTAACCCGCAGTATATTTCTCTTCTTATCTATCTATCGGTCCTTGAGAAAAGACAGTAGGCGCAAACTGAATTTCGACTGTCGAGAAAGGGACATTAAATGATCGCCGATAATTCACATTGGAAAAAGCAATGTTGCTCGATTCGAAGGTAGAAGTGTCGGTTGGTGTCCGCTAGACAGCCACCGCGATTGGAAACGCCCAACGCCTCCTTCGGGAGTATTGCGAGGAAACGATTGCCGATGCAAAGCGTGTCGTTGCATTAATGCGTCATTGCATCTTCATGAAGCAACCGCGATAAGCCGGGCCGCCTACGACTGTTCGCGCGATACTCATCTATCTTTTCCCGGAAAATTTATGATCTCTCCGCTTTTAAAGAGTCTTTCATCAAGATTAACTGCCACCAGATTCTAGTTCCCATATGGATCACTCGATGATCATCGTCAATAATATTGTTATACGTATATATTATATTTATTATATATGTATATATTATATTTGTGATATGACCTTCAACTTAAAAGTAAGTAATGTAACTGATTAAAAATAGGTAAAAAAAATAAAGTAACGTTTATTATTTAATATTGACTTCTTACTTTGTTCTTTAAAGGATAATATATGAAGAAAGGATACATCAAATTTTTATTGGAGATCCTAATAGAAGAGTTAAAAATTATGCTCTTAATTTTTTCCTTCCAGATTCTGATTATATGAATAATGATTAATATCTCATGTCTGCTATAAGTGATTGAACTGAATCATATTCTGACGCTAATTACACAGTCTACTGCTGTCAAAATATACATCAACTGCGATGATTCGATGCAACGGACTTTGGATTCTCTTACAAACAATGAGTAAGACTTTATGAGAATGCTCTACGTTAGAAAGTCAAATAAGCTCGTCTTCTAATATGACTGGTACGTAGTTAATGTGACCATTGACTCGTCCATTACTATGCAATGAACTTTTCATCTTCATTTTCTAGACTTATTTTTAGCCCATCTATACAAATTGTTTGGATGATATTAATTTCTCGTTTCCTTTTATCTCCTTTATCATTCAAAAATTCTGTTGATAATATCGTTGAACATTTGTGTCTTAAGAAGGTTCAGATCTCGCGAGGGCCAGGCAGTAAGGAGGAATGCCTATGCTTATACACAGGCGCTCGGAAGTGGTATCAATTCTCGAAAACAAAAAATCATATTAACAAAATTAATGTTTATGTGTCAGTATTAACGTAAAAATATTGAAAAATACAATTATGTAATAGTGGAATTAATGAGATATATTTTAAATATAAACGTAATAAAGCATATTCGAGAAAAATGCAAATTCATTTCATATTAGCCATTGAATTTCAATAGTTTCCAGGGTCTTTTTAATCTACACGTTTCACTGACGAACCTCCTTAAACGCCCAGGAAAATGAGGGATCTTTGGTGAAATTACGAAATATAAGAGGAACGTTCGATTTCATAACGCATAGCACGCGATTGCGAAGAAGAAAGCTTTTGTGTAGTCCGTGTTCGGGTCGGGTTAGAGATCGANATCTTCTTAATCTACACGTTTCACTGACGAACCTCCTTAAACGCCTAGGAAAATGAGGGATCTTTGGTGAAATTACGAAATATAAGAGGAACGTTCGATTTCATAACGCATAGCACGCGATTGTGAAGAAGAAAGCTTTTGTGTAGTCCGTGTTCGGGTCGGGTTAGAGATCGANGGAATTAATGAGATATATTTTAAATATAAATGTAATAAAGCATATTCGAGAAAAATGCAAATTCATTTCATATTAGCCATTGAATTTCAATAGTTTCCAGGATCTTCTTAATCTACACGTTTCACTGACGAACCTCCTTAAACGCCTAGGAAAATGAGGGATCTTTGGTGAAATTACGAAATATAAGAGGAACGTTCGATTTCATAACGCATAGCACGCGATTGTGAAGAAGAAAGCTTTTGTGTAGTCCGTGTTCGGGTCGGGTTAGAGATCGAGGAGACACCGAGACCACCTAGTCACGAGGCTACGCTTTAACGCGGACGTATGTTGCACGTAAAGAACCTTAAAGATCGTGATTTCAGTGCTTCGTGTATGAAACGTTAAACTCACCACCGCGTCGTATGTACCTAGGCGAGCTGTCTCTAACATTGGCAACGCTACAGTTTCGCGGTTTGCCACGACGAACGCGGTGGTCCAACGGTACACCGTGTCTTGACCTATGCACTCTCGTGTAGACATTGTTGTTAGAAATAACAGGAACCGTGCTTTCTGAGTGTCACTCGGTGAACGGTCTTCATGAGATCATAATTGACCGTTGCTGACTCAAGTGAATGTAGTACAGCTACTTAAAACGATCCCCGACCTATTGAACTCGCACACCACGATGGAAGGACGTCGCATCTGATAACAATTTATGCATTTAAATCACAAATACGTTTTGATTAGTAAATCACATCAAATCGCAAAAGACAGACATAGTTTACGTCCACACAGTTCTATCTAATGTATTTAAGTGTCACACTTCTAGCAGAAGAGAAATATTCTGAACACTTACACTGGAGAATGAATAGATATTCTACTCTTTTCATTTAGGCAAATTGACTTTCTACACGTGTGGATGCCAAATGGAACATGGAATAAAAAATCGAAAGTCATTTTGGTATGTATTCTCGTATTCATAATTTGTTGGACTGGACATCTAATCTGTTTAGAATGAAATAGAAATATAAAATGATGGAATACATGTATGGTATTAAACCGCGGATTATATTAATTTATGAAAACATTGAATTTATGAGCAAAGTATAACAGTGCATGGGATGCATAAGCATATAAACACGAAGTGCATATTACAAGAAATTTCTATTTAAAATATATTTTTGAAACTGATACCATAAATATTTTATTTTCCATAAAAGTCCTCGTATATCGCATATTTTTAGTATCCTTATCTAACGGAAACAGTATAAAATAATAAAATTGAAGCCCACCATACGAATATCAAGTAGACAACTGCTATCTAGCACTGGAATGGATATGTATGACGAAAGCGATCATGCGGAGAACAGCGTATACTACATTTAATAGGGACCACCGTGTCGCGTTCCGAATACGAATGTTAAACTTTACAGCTTCAACGATTTCTCGCAAACTGTGAGGCGTCATAAAGACAGCTGCAACAGCATCGAGGTTATAAAATGCATTGCACCCGAGCGATACGCAATTTTCATTAGCCCATAAAAATCATTGTCTTTCTTCTTACTTGACCAACAATACTAAATTCTATTTTCACAAAACATACATGTACTTGAAATGGACTTTTAAGGTATCACCCCCTGAATTTCCCCTTTTAGACATGGGCCATTTAACCCACTTGCATCTTAAACTCACATATTCGCGGTATTTTGATGATATAGACCAATTCTCCACTTTTATAAATGGGTCTATCTACAAATTCTAGGAGAGCCGACACTTTGAAGAGCGTTAAGGTAGTACAAGCACGTAGGATCGTATTTTTTGAGTGTCTCAATGGGGTCGATTTTTAAATCTCAATTGAAGATGTTATCATCCCACATTAATATCAAAGTGATTAATTTGACGGAATAAGTCATTTTGTCAACTCAACTTTTCGTGAATGAAATTAAAAGCCATGAATTAATTGAATGATCGTCATTTAATGAACCCGAAATTTCATCCATTCTGGCTAAAAGTAGTATAGTTTTGTACGCATGAGGTCGCTACAGAGAGCGTGGCAACGTCACACATTTTTATAAGTATGTAAGTGTGTCCGTGTACTCTATATGTCGCTACACAAATATACTAGGCTATGACACAGTGAGGCGGCGTTGCCGCGTTACATCGACGATTGCTTCATTACCAAATATGTTGATTTTCTAATGTAAGAAATCTCTATTTCTAGACAGACAATCATCATGAAACTTTGCCCAGACCTTCATTATATGTATACTATATTGTGTTCCTCTAGTTTTTCATTAATACCGTGAATACCGTTCATTCGCTATACGAGAAACTATTGGGATCTGACATTTGTCAATATGGCCTCTGGTGTACAAATGTAGAAGCTCAGTAAGCTACCTTTTAGTATTGCTTCTTATAATAAAGTAGAGAAAAAATCTATTTTATTTAAATACATAGTATTTTTATATCAAAATAGATATAAAAATGTTTTAAATAAATTACGTTTTCCCTATCTTTCCTATGTAAAAAGGTAGCTTGTTCGCCATATTAGATCATGTGACTTTAAAACTCCGCCCCTATGTCAGATCCCAATATGTTTTCTTACGCGTATTTCCTATAACCCTATATGTTTTTGCTCATATTTAATTACATATAACTCATTTACTAATCAGACGATCACTCTAAAATTTTGTACACGTGTCAGTTGACTACCCATTTACATCCTGTATCAATTTCAGAACTTTCCTAAAAAAGTCATTTCACGCTTGTACTACCTTAAATGTAAACGCATCATCAAGGAATAAAAGGGGGTCAACGGATACGGGTGGTGACTGGCACAGAGAGGAGGGCGAAGAAGAAGAAGAAGAAGAAGAAGAAGAATAAGAAGAGGAAGAAGCGCGGTTACATTAACAAACAAAGGCGCTGCGCGGGTTTGTGTATGCGTGTACAAACTCCGAAGGGGGAAGGAATGACACTCACTGGCGGACGAGATCACTCTCGAGCGAGAGAGACAACTAGCCGGCGGACGGTAAAGGGTTGAACGAAGAGGGAAGAACAAACGGAAGCAACAAACAGCAACGCGAGTGGCTGCTTTTAACGAGCTCGGCGGAACTCTTCTGAATTTCTCGCGCGCGCGCGCGCGCTCCCGCGCCATGCCGCAACCGAGCCGATGCACATGCAGCTGCGTGGCGTGGCNGAGATCACTCTCGAGCGAGAGAGACAACTAGCCGGCGGACGGTAAAGGGTTGAACGAAGAGGGAAGAACAAACGGAAGCAACAAACAGCAACGCGAGTGGCTGCTTTTAACGAGCTCGGCGGAACTCTTCTGAATTTCTCGCGCGCGCGCGCGCGCTCCCGCGCCATGCCGCAACCGAGCCGATGCACATGCAGCTGCGTGGCGTGGCGTAGCTTGGCGATCGCCTGGAATTCAGTCGAGAAGGTGCGTGGACGTGTCACGGCGGACAGGATAATAAGTATTTGTTGGAATTTATGACACGGTGTACCGAGCGCGTTCCCGCTCTCGGACTTTATCTTTATGGTTTCACATGGTATCACGACTGAAGCGTCGTTGCGACGATTTAAGAAGGGAATTAATGGGACCGCCTCCTTTTTTCTCGAAAAGGGGTAGCACGGTAATGTGGGACCTGACCTGGCTGGGGTTGAATGGGATATTAGCATCTGGGCTTTTGTAAACGAAACGCCGTTGTCACGTTTCAGGGNGGTATCACGACTGAAGCGTCGTTGCGACGATTTAAGAAGGGAATTAATGGGACCGCCTCCTTTTTTCTCGAAAAGGGGTAGCACGGTAATGTGGGACCTGACCTGGCTGGGGTTGAATGGGATATTAGCATCTGGGCTTTTGTAAACGAAACGCCGTTGTCACGTTTCAGGGCAAGGTGACACAATTCTACGGGAGGATCTTTACCCTTTTACAGAATCTCGATTCCTGGTTTAATTAAAATTGTACCACATATCGTTGCTGCAACAGCTTGCAAGTGAACTGATGTCATCTGGAGATAACGGTAATAATAGAAGTGATATCAGTAATTCAGATCGGCCGGTGCATGCAAATGAGTTCAGGCCCCTTGTAAACATGGCATTAAATGTAACAATGCAAAATATCTTTCTGAAAAAAAAATAAACTTCCTGAATTTTTTATGCAACACTGGTCTTATAAAATGTTATACTTCTATAAATCTAGACGACAAAAAAATAAATACTCTAAACTTTTATAATACATTATTCTTTTCCGAATTCACTATTCTGAATTTTTGTTTAATATGAGATCTTTCTTAATCTGAATACACTTTGAAAGATAGAAATAATTTTCAGAAACAATTTAATCTCATTCCACGGCGGATTATATCGTTCAAAAGAGAACAATACTTGCGCACTGCAGTTTGTAACAAAAAGACGTCGATGCTCGTCTCGAGGAAGAGAGACGCGTCGTCTAAGCGTGCACAGGGAGTACTTAATCATCCTGTGGTACGCAATTATTCTAATGAAGGATACAGACGCGACTCACATGTACAAATATATATATATACGTATGTGAAGAATAATCTTTGGTCACTGTGAACCCAGGGGTGCCGCCAGACTTACTGTGCGGTTTTTTTTAGTAAAGCTCCTGTCAGTTCTCTTGCATATTACAAAATAAATTCAATGAGTCATTACAATAAAGACTGAATAACCAATGAAGATTTGCGCCTTAATATTCCCACATTAATTGTTAATAAATAAATGAATGTACAGAAAATATCGGAGGACATTTAAAATTTGAATTAGTTAGTATAATATATTCTGTAATAGATTATCTCTTTAATCCAATTTGTACAAATAAACGAGATTCGATTCAAATTTAGGGAAAAACCTAGGAATCCATTTATTAAAATTTGTCAGGAGAACTCATTGTCAGTTAAAGGATTCAGGCTTTAATTTGATACACCTTAAAAATAGTTTTTATTTGTGTAAATAGACAATTCAAGTTCATTAGAATTCCCTGGAGTTACATTACACTATCCCAATGTAATGACGACACAGTATTCAAATTGTTTCAAAAAAAATGTCGCGCAGTATCACCGCATGAGAATTGCAACGAACGTGCATTTAAATACGTAGAGTACAAATCTAAAGAACAAACTAACGGTTGAGACGTTGGAGAGAAAGAGTTCTTATGAAAACTCCTATAGATATTCTAGTTCTACGACTGACGAACGTCCAGCAAAGAACGAGGACGTAAGATTTTGCTCCAGAATTCAATAGTTCAGTATCTATGCATTCTTAGAATCCTTCATAATGGCTTTCTTTGCAATGGACAGTATTATGTGGCAGAAATGCTCTACTTCCATGAACATGATTCATTTCACTGCGATGTTAATTCCATAGAGTATATTTACAATTTTCGCATGAATCAAGTTATTAATTGCTGTCAGCACGAGTTACTTGCATTGGAGAACCAAAGACATAATAAAAAAATATAGATGTAAAGTATGTCAAGTTAAAATGGTATAGCTTTCAGAATTCTGTTTTGAAATTTATGAAAATACGTATTTTACGATAAACGTAAATTCCGTCTTCAATCAATATTTCTAAAAAAATGTGGTACTACTACAAACACACTAAAATCTGCAATTATTTAATTCTAAAGCAGATGTATTTTTAAACGTGTAAAATTTTCTGTGATTATGAAAGAGCTAAGGGGTAAAACCGCAACGACAGCAGCAGCTTGAACTTCTTTTGACTCGACAGGAAGCAAATGGATTAAATGGAGAAGTTCCATGGAACTGCGGGTTCTCGCGGCGGCAATTTTCTTTGGCCGGAGCGCATTCCTTCCTCTAATTTCCATAGAACGGAGAGACGCATTCTTCCTCTTGCCCATCACTCCACCCTTCTCCGGTCGTTTGCGTGGCATACGTCGCATTACTTCTCGGAGTTGTTTCGTTTCCGTGATAATTGCGACAACGAGCGACCACTTGACTCGTGCCACCAGGCCCTTAAACAAACCCCGCGCAGTATTCCCCTCTTTTTTCAATTCATCGTCGCTCCTTCTTCTGCGGTCGCTGTCGTTGTGAGAATTTCAAAGATGATTCAGAAGCGACTCATAAAAGATGCGCATTGTTTACACGCAAACTGTATTTGGAGCAATGCGAGAGTGATTGCTGTAGGATGTAAAGTGGAGATGAAGTTCCGGAAAGCTTGTACTAATTTCTGTGAAACTGCGTGTACTAACGTATTTCGATGCGCGAATTACAAATCTGTCCACGAAGATGTCTGAGAATATCATCTTCAAAATCAAATCTTGAAAAACTGATTTAATTTTCTTTTTTCACTCAATGTGCATCCTTAAAGAATCATTATTTCGCATAATTTGCAACATCGTTGATTCAATTCATATTAGATTATGTAGGTTGAGTCATTTAAGGTCCAGTAGTCCAGCTACGTTTGTCAAAAGTTTGTACCCTGTACACTCAGGTCCATGCTGTACACGTTTACTTGCCTCTACCGTTTCTCACACGGTCCGTAAGAGATTTTTCAGCGTGATTGTATGCACACATTTACTATGAATCATGTATGTATACACTAACACTAATACAGTATCGAGAGCGTGGACGTTTGGCTATGATGGCATGAGACAGAGTACGACGAAAAAGCAAGGGGACAAGAAGCAGAATGTTGCCAGATGCACGTACTATCGTCTCTTCTGCTTGAAATTCATATCAAGTTTTATACTTTATAAGTATCTAATTCTTAAACGATACGGCTGAGAGTATTCATCATTTAAATATAGTTCAATATCGACGTTTTTCATAAGATATTAGTTTTTGGAAAACATTGTAAGACGCGTTTAACTGTAATATATCAAAACGTTGCTTTAAAATCCACCTAACAAAGGGATCCCGTGTAAAATATCAAAACTTTAATAATTGATATTTTCTAAACTGTACGGTTAAGCTTCTTAAAATGTTAACTACTGGTAGATAATGTTGTTACTAAGACTTGAGAACAAAATCGTAAGAAAAGTGTTTTACTGAACTATTACCTTAAGGGGGAAGACACCAATGACAGCGCGATAAGGCAGATTGTCAATGTTACCCACCAAATTAGCCAAAAACATGGGTTTACGAAAATCAACTTTTCGTCCTTATATGAGAATATTTTTTGGTCGTCAGGCACCTCTTGAGAACGAGGAAAGTCTAATACACCCCGCTCTGGTCCTTATTTCAATCAAAACAATCTGTTTCGAATAAAAAGTTGCTTATAAACACATGCATTGTAACTACGATTTGTGGCTCATATTATAACATTCATATTTCTAAATATCAGTATATTCTGATAAAATAAGGACCAGAGCGGGGTGTATTAGACTTTCCTCGTTCTCAAGAGGTGCCTGACGACCAAAAAATATTNGTTTAATTCAAATAAATAGTTGTAAGAGCTTATGCAGAGAGACAGAAAGAGAGAGTAAAAAATGCAGAATAATGTACCAGCTAGATATTTCAACGTANCCTAAACTGTACGGTTAAGCTTCTTAAAATTTTAACTACTGGTAGATAATGTTGTTACTAAGACTTGAGAACAAAATCGTAAGAAAAGTGTTTTACTGAACTATTACCTTAATTGTGCCACGTATACTTAGTCATAAACTATACGTTGTATAAAAAAAAACCTTTAAAGAAACGTGATTTGATATCAAACGAGGAAGATATTATTAGATTTTAATTCAAATAAATAGTTGTAAGAGCTTATGCAGAGAGACAGAAAGAGAGAGTAAAAAATGCAGAATAATGTACCAGCTAGATATTTCAACGTATAATTCCTCCCACTCGAACAAGCTCGAACATCTCGTCAAGCATGTCACTAGATTCAAAAACGCTTTCCTAAACGGGAACCGAACGAGTCGAATGAGGGAACAAAAAATCGGTGATAGTTCAAAGCATGAGAAACATCAAGGAGGAAAGGCATCACACGTTTGAAACCATGTTTCCTTTGATCCGTTGCCATCATGGGTTAGGTTCATGGCGCCGAATCGGCTCTGCTAGCGGACAGTTCGTTTAATCCTGACCGTCATGAGAAATAACCCATAATTAACTAGTCGTAACAAGGTGTGAGTCAAGAGTGACTCAAGAGGTAGAGATTCTATCCATAAATGTTCTCTTCGGCGAGTTTATATAACTACGAAGGCTTTTGTGTTTGACGACCGAACTTTCCTTTGAAAGAACGAACCGGGAAGCTGTTTAACTGCGAACCGTTAAAAAAGGGCAGCAACAGATTCGCAGAAGGGAATCTCTTCTCAGAATCGGACGTATATTAGATTACATTAATGTTGTGTGAACCCTTAAATAAGAACAATAGCAAAGCGTTAAAATACTAAGTTATTACGTATTATATTAATGAAACGATGGATAATAAAATGTAAGAAATTTTCCCAGACGAAAAAAGTTAATACATCTTGAATTTTTATGGTGAATGGCAAAATTTTGATTGTATTTTTGAAAAAGAAAAAGTATAGATACAATAACAGAATTTTGTAATTTTGTGTAATTGTTAATAGGCATTTCAAGAATATTTTTAAGCATATGCAATATCAACTTCGAGGATATTACTTAAGAAGGACAATTAAAAGTAATCAAAAGCAACAATTGTACGACATATAGAAAATATAAACAATTGCAAGTCTATTGCACTTATTCGAATACAAAATCTTCTTATGTAAGAACCAAAGTCGATTTTTGAAACGCCACATTTTTTTCTAATTTGTGAACAATATTGATATTCTGTCTTACCACGTCGAGAACTCACCCCCTTAAGTACAGGAAAGACAGAACAGAACACGGCGACAGAATTCTATTTTTCTTTTCGGGAGAATCTAGTTCTAGAATCTAAAGGCTTATCAGTTTTCCGTAGGTAGTACGCCGCGCGTCCGCCCGTCGCATTGTGTGGTTCTTTACGCCGCAGAGGAGACCACAAACGGGGATGTCAGTGTCCCATCGCGTGAGATAATGCATTGAGTTGCGTATACCGTCTACGCACAATGGCCTCGACAGCTTTCGTGCCTTTGTACAGCCCCTCTGCTCGGCCTCTCTTAACCGATGCAAACGCCACTGCATAATAATGTCATTCAGCGTGACCGTCCGGTGAGTCACAGTGGCTCAGCGACTAGCAGAATGTATTCGGAATATTGAGTCATTAGCTGCTTTATCCGTCGGATATCACTCTGTTAATAACTGCTACAAAATTTATTCCAGCGTTCAAAAACTAATTAACACATTCGCGACCGACAAATTTTTTCCATTTCTAATACTGAGTATCGGCGAAAATAATAAAATTCTGAAGCTGGTTGCCGCAAACTTCTATCATTAAATCAAGGATAAAAATTATAAAATTTGTTTTGAAATTTCAATGTTGCAATTATGTGTTGTTTAAAATAATTACTGTTCCTTGCCTTTGTTTTTATTCGCAGGACGTGATTTCAGGCTGTACCTAAACATATTAAGATTCTATTCACATAAAGTAAAAATATAAATACTTTATTATCATGCTTGAGATAGTAAATAAGTAGAAAATAGCCGCGTCCATCAGTAGGATAATCAACATCTCGTTGCATGTTGTCAGTTCGTATTTTTATACATATACGCGGGTAGATCACAGCAGAGTTTCTGCCGTGCTGTTCTGAATTTGTCAATGAATAAAAAGCTTATGTTAATCATCGCAATGGTTGACCGCCGGCTAAGATATTTCATCGGATTAATACAAGCGAATGTGCGAGAGGCAGCAGACTAAGTTGAGCCGTGAGTCCCGGCTTAAATCCATAGAATCGAATTATAGCATTCCGGCATATTTAATTCGGCCCTTGAAACGGCCGAATGATTTATAATCCGGCGGTGTCAGGCGATCTGACCATCATCCGTAGCATCCTGGGAATGCAGATCCCCAAAATCGAACCGTGAAACTCGTTGATATTTACAAGCGCTGTAATTAAAGATATCGCGTGCAAATTTTTTGATATCATGGGGCCTCCGGATCACGTGCAACCGTTTATGCCTATGTATAATGATAAAATCCATTGCGATAACTGTTATTTTATAAATTTCGACGATCTCCAGTACACTTCAGATTGTGTGAGCCTTTAAATGCAAACAATGAGGAAGCACTAAAATTTTAAGTTATTAAACAATTAACCCTTCCGCTACAGCAGCCCGCTCCGCCGGTGCGGTCACACTGAAATCCGTGCCGAAAAGTGTGCACTATGCCAACTATAATTATATACTTATATTATGTATGTACGTGATGTCGACTATGTGTAATTAATGCCGATTGTAGTCGGCACCTATACACAGAACACTTCGCGCGGATGCCGACTATACGAAAGGGTTAATAAAAAACTGAAAAATTTTAAAAATTTCGTGAAGATATTAAAAAATAATATTTATGTTGAATGGCAAAACGTTATTTAAAAAAAAAATATAGATGCAACAATGAGACTAAACGACGTCGACGACCTCCGAGCTATATGTATAACTGGAGACAGCACTCTAGCGACCGAACGCGTTACCAAGTGTAGAAAGAGACAGAATGCGACGAATGTCGTGTTATCCCTTTCTAACTGCGCCTTATTGGTTGCTCGCTATTGCCGGCCAGCAGCCAATAAGGCACAGTTAGAGAGGGATAATACGACATTCGTCGCATTTTGTCTCTTTCTACACCTCATAACGCGCTCGGCCACTAGAATTAGAGTTCTGTCTCCAGTGATACATTTATGCTCGAAAGATAACACTGGCGTTCCCCTTTGTCGCACCCGGCAATCAATTCTAGAAAGCTGGGATGGTGGGACGATAACGACGAAATCGAAACTGGTATCGCAAAAATGAACGCCGATCCCCTGTCCTCATCGAACTCATTAAGCAGCAGCTGACTTTCATTTATGTGCCCCTCGTTGACAATCGAGCAGGCGTAACGCGGCGCTGTTTTCGAAAGTGGATCGCGTGAGCGCAGGTGGTACCGCCGTGATCTCCTCTTTTACCTGTCGTACGTGCGCATCCCGAAAGCAATTACGACTGGATGAGTAAATTTCGAGCGCGATCGTATCTCACTCCCTGTTTTAGCGTTCGCCTCTTTCATCTTCATCCACTTCTTCTCCCCCGCGGCCGCGCTACTCTGTTCATTCCCTTTTCATCCTGTTTCGCTCCGCAATTTCCATCGCTCTGTCCCATTTCCTCTTGCGCGCGACCTCCTCCTTCGGTTCTCGTGCATCGCCTTCTTCTCGGGAATTCTGGTTTGGGCGGTCGTAGGGAGTATTGCGACTGGGTGGTCCACCCGGTGGCTGCATTGAGACGTCAGCACCGAAGTAGTCCGTGCCGAACCCCTTGATCCCGGTGTGCGTGTCCTCGGAAACCGCGCCGGCCTGGCTATCCTCCTCAAAGGAACACTGCCCGTTTCACGTATAAACGTCACAAGGATATCGTGTCCGCCGAACAGAACATTATTACCTGTGGTCCCTGTGCGCAGTTTTCGGCCTCGTTGACCCTCTTATGTAATTGGATTCCCATGTTCCACTCGCCATGGTCCTGGTTACAGCATTTATCTAAGGAATGCGATGAGAATTTAATAAATGAGTAAAACGAATAAAATGAATATTAATTTTGTCTATAGTCAATTAATATGAAAACGTAGTGTGATGTTAGTGTCCTAAGTTTATCGTTTCTTCTTTTTCTTTTTCTAAGGGGCCATCCATAAATTACGTCCCACAAATTTCATGATTTTTGGAGCCCCCCACGTCCTTATCACAGGTGGTCACATTTGTGTGACCTCCCTTTCCCTGGTGTGATGTCACATCTAATTAAGATTTTTTGTTAGAATTGAAGTTCAGAGTTTTAATATTTTAGATTTTAGATTTATGCATGTGACGTCACAAGGCTCATGACTCGCCTCCCTCTTGTCACACTTTGTTGACCCCCTCCCTCCTCCTTAATGTGTGACGTAATTTAAGGATGGTCACTAAAGATCTTATATGGTCATTAATAAAGGAATAATATCTATGAGCGATATTTAAATCGTAAACACAAGGTTTTTTTATTTAAATCAGTTAAATAGTAATTGACAAACTCGATGGAAATTAGATTACATAATTATAAAGTTAGAGCATCGACTCGAAACGTGTTACACCGCGAGTTAAGTAACGCCAACATGATGTCAATGAAGCTGTCGTTGCTCATCGCGAACGAAAATATCGTGACAAGATTAATCTGATTGGAAAGGGAAATCTATCTGACTGTTGTTGATCATGATCGTGAAGCGTTGATAAATGCGTTGCGATCGTTCATAATTGCGACACGCATAATTTGTTCTCGATTTATGTTCCTAATTGCTACAGCTTGTTAGCTTTAGCATTTTGGTGTCACACCAAGGATACATAACATCGCGACAGGATTATTTCAAGTCTCCTCCTCCACTTGTACTCTAAACATGACATACTTCCGTGAAATGATTACAAAGTTGATACAGAAGTTCTCATAGAAAACGGGTCTTCCTCGATTCTTAATAGCCTCCATGACCACTTAGATTAGGAGTTTACTGAGGAACTATCTATCCACGATTTTCGTTCGACACACCGCACATGTTGGACTTGTCGAACGGAATAATGACGGCTCTTTGTTCGCTCGAACACGTTGTTTGTTCTCACTTGCAAATAGATTCCTGGAGAGTTCACCACAACTGAGAATAGCATCGTCGCCCCGGTGGAAAGAGAAAAAGATGTCGATGAATCCGGGCTGTGTTTCGTTTCACACTACCACGGGCGAGAGCGAGGCATCGAGGGAGCGAACAAGATCAAGATCCACCGGCAATCGTTCGGCTCGCATACCCATACCGTTTCGCTTAGCATGCATGTAGATCAGCCCTAGTTAACATATTCGGTCCCTTTCGACAAGTATCGATCTGTCTCGGTCCGTTCTATTGACACCTCGCATGAGAATTTGAAATTCAGACTAAACAAAGAAAAATAAAATGTAACCAGAGTCATTGCTTTTATACTGTAAGTACACGTACTCATTGGATTCCTGAATTGACTAAATGTAAGCATTCTTGTAGATAGCTTATGTACGGTTAAGAGCAAAACTGAATATTATTTAAAATTGAGTAACGTTTTTAAATCGAGTTAAACGGTTTCGGTTCTTTTTATTGTGAAAAAATTGCAACTGATAAGAATCGTAAGGAAAATTGTGAGGATCGCTATTTTCAACTATTTCACCTAGTAATGAAAATTTTAGGACTTTCGTAAGGAGATAGAGTAACTTGTTATTATTTTAATTTTCAGTGGTACAATTACTATTGTACTATAAGCATTCAGTATTGGCGCGTACAGTATTGTTTTCCTTCATTATTCGCGACAACCTGAAAAATCATTGAAATGGCTTACTTTAAATGGCTGTTCCTCGAAAACGGATAAATTGGAATAAATTGTATCATATATTATTTCTCATATTATAATAATTTTTAAAAGATATCACACATTTCGACTACTTACCATTAATATATGAGCAGACTGCGGATTTTTATAAAATAAAAAATTGTTGACATCGATTTAAAAAATAAAATCTGAATTCAAGTTTCTTTTACTGTTCAATATTATGTACATTATATGATGTACATTATATTTTAGTAATCTGCTCTATTTTCTGTTCATTACAGGCTTTCTATTTTCTGGCATAGTATACAAGGTAAACCGCTAAGGAAACTCCTTAGGAATTGTTACGAGATTATGGGGAGGAGAAATTTTCCGCGTATTGTATCGATATCAATTCTTTCTGCAATTTCTCTAGTTGACGTAAGTGGATCACTCGAGTTCTAGTTTTTCTGATCTCGAGGTTTGATCGTAGCAGTCGTGGGAATAGGAAATGTTCCAGTTCGAACGGATACAGATAGGAACTACTTAATATACTCGATCCAAGAGGCACTGATCCGCTTGGAGCACGTCAGTGATACTGGCGCACACGGTCCAAGTCAATTCGGAATTTAAATTCTCATAGAAAGACGACTTTCTCCGCCTCGTTATAAGTATGTATATATCTCCATATAACGCGACGTACAAAACCAATTTATACTTTTACTTTCGCCCGCTCGATTGTGAGGATTCTCCTTCGTGCTCTTTTTATGCCGGCCGTATAAATCTTGAACGTACAGTACATGGTAAAATGCCTGAATAAGAGAACGGAATATACTTGAGATATAACAAGTTACGTAAGACATTTGTCGAATATTTTCACTGAAGACGTTTTAATTGGAATTAGAACAGTTTTTTTGTTTGTAATGCTAAATCTTCGACAAACTATATCTATCAAAACACATATCTACATATTTCAAAGATTTAAGAAACTCTCAAATTCTCAGTAATTACTTAAGGAAAAATAAATATGAGGTACGTGAACCGTGTGAATTTGTTAAATGAACACGGGACAATGGCAAAAAGTCGTCTGGTTGTTATTGATTACCAGACTGCAGATGTTTATGCGAATTTGTATTTTTATAAATAAAATTAAATTAAAGAAATGCACGTAAAGATTTGTTTTCTCTTCTACATATTATAAATTGTATTGTGCTTTAGACTGTATTTCATTGCGTATTACTGCATACTTTTTTGAATTATTCAAAATTTCCATACATGCATAAACATCGGCGGTGTATAGATTACTTCTCATTTTGAAGCTAACTACACGTCACGATCAAAGCGTCAGACTGTAACTGAATTTCAAAATTGAACGGAGCGTGGAAACAGCCACGAAAGAAATGGCCACCTTAAATCGCTTTATCTCCTGTATAAATACATATCTACGCTGTTAGGGAAACGGGCCCTAATGAACGCCACGGGCGATTCCGCGTGTAGGAAAGATACCTGATTGTTATTCCCGGTGAAAGACAAAACAAGGACGGGAGAGGCGAGTAACGCGAGTATCACGTGCAACATGCTCGTTGCTTCTGATCCTACTTGCTAAACCGTACCGCCTCGAGCGTTTTCGAGTGTAGTGTTAACAACGCCACGAACCGAACAACAGCTCGGCACTCGTGGGAAGATGGAATTGGGTTAATCTTGCGGCCTCTGGATACGTTTCGGTAGAACTGTCGCAATCAACTCGTTTCATTTGTCAAAGTCCATCGGCAAGAACGCCGCTGTGAAAAATGAGACGGAGTGTGGAGGACACACGAAAACTGACAATTTAATGGATGTTAAACGCCTTACGGAATACGATTACACAAGAGTAANCTTTCGCCCGCTCGATTGTGAGGATTCTCCTTCGTGCTCTTTTTATGCCGGCCGTATAAATCTTGAACGTACAGTACATGGTAAAATGCCTGAATAAGAGAACGGAATATACTTGAGATATAACAAGTTACGTAAGACATTTGTCGAATATTTTCACTGAAGACGTTTTAATTGGAATTAGAACAGTTTTTTTGTTTGTAATGCTAAATCTTCGACAAACTATATCTATCAAAACAGATATCTACATATTTCAAAGATTTAAGAAACTCTCAAATTCTCAGTAATTACTCAAGGAAAAATAAATATGAGGTACGTGAACCGTGTGAATTTGTTAAATGAACACGGGAAAATGGCAAAAAGTCGTCTGGTTGTTATTGATTACCAGACTGCAGATGTTTATGCGAATTTGTATTTTTATAAATAAAATAAAATTAAAGAAATGCACGTAAAGATTTGTTTTCTCTTCTACATATTATAAATTGTATTGTGCTTTAGACTGTATTTCATTGCGTATTACTGCATACTTTTTTGAATTATCCAAAATTTCCATAAATGCATAAACATCGGCGGTGTATAGATTACTTCTCATTTTGAAGCTAACTACACGTCACGATCAAAGCGTCAGACTGTAACTGAATTTCAAAATTGAACGGAGCGTGGAAACAGCCACGAAAGAAATGGCCACCTTAAATCGCTTTATCTCCTGTATAAATACATATCTACGCTGTTAGGGAAACGGGCCCTAATGAACGCCACGGGCGATTCCGCGTGTAGGAAAGATACCTGATTGTTATTCCCGGTGAAAGACAAAACAAGGACGGGAGAGGCGAGTAACGCGAGTATCACGTGCAACATGCTCGTTGCTTCTGATCCTACTTGCTAAACCGTACCGCCTCGAGCGTTTTCGAGTGTAGTGTTAACAACGCCACGAACCGAACAACAGCTCGGCACTCGTGGGAAGATGGAATTGGGTTAATCTTGCGGCCTCTGGATACGTTTCGGTAGAACTGTCGCAATCAACTCGTTTCATTTGTCAAAGTCCATCGGCAAGAACGCCGCTGTGAAAAATGAGACGGAGTGTGGAGGACACACGAAAACTGACAATTTAATGGATGTTAAACGCCTTACGGAATACGATTACACAAGAGTAATACGAGCACAAAATAAGTATGCATAATGATTATCAATATCTGGGAATTATATTCGTGTATGCACTGCTCTGAAAATATGCCTGTTTATTATAAAAATAGTGCAGTTTTTATCATCAATATAGATCAACGTTCTGTATTATTATTATGACTTCTAACAAACATGAGCCTTTTAGAATATACATACAAAAGAAATCAAGAAGAACGTGTGACAAAGACATACCTATAACAGATGATAGTATAATCTTAAAAATGAATATAAACTTAGAAATGAAACAAATAACGAAAACTTTTCAAAAATAGAAAAGGAAATGAATAATAATCTGCGAAGATAATAAAATTAATTCATTTAACTTGAATTAAAACTGAGCTTAAAGTTCAATTTGAACATGAGGAATGGGACAAAAGGAAACCATTTTACTTAAGAAGAGGAATTACGAGAAGTGGAAGTAATTAGGAACGGACATCTTGCTTAAATGTGGAGATCAAACAGAAAAAGTGTAAGCTTAGATTCTAAGTCGTTGCAAAATCAATTGACGGTAATGATCAATCGGTCTATTAATGTTCTTTTTTTCACTATGTTGATGTCATTATTTACTAATCATCGCAACTATTTTTTATCTGCATTGCGTATTTAACGATTGTTAAAAGACAAATTTCCCATGGAAATAACGGAAAGTAGCGCTTAATGGACGATGGAAACCGGATTATTAGGAAAGGAGAGGATCGACGGCACGATTAGGTTTAGCAGTCGACGTGCCATGCTCTTGCATCCGCGTTTCCTTTTGCCCGACTCGTGCACGCGGAATGCTCGTGTGTGCCGACGAGCACGCTGTTCGCGATATATGGATCACCGTATTATAGGAGGCCGTTACAGCCGCCTCTAACGTGCAAACACGAGACGAGGAGCTCGTGACATTGCACTGTCTATGATAATACGACACGTGAACTCTATAATCTGGTTCTAGCAATAGCAGTCTATCCCATGCATAAGTACAATCCGGCTCGCTAGGAGGGTCGAACCGTGTCCGAGATCTAGAAGTTTTACGAGATCGTTGCGCTGCCGCGCACTTGATACCTACTCGAGATGCTCGAATTGAATCGTTCGTTCGATTGTATGTAATGTCACGACGAAATATTCGAACAAACTGAGATTGCTTCCAGTGAAATACGAAACTGCCTTGCATTCGAAAATGGAATAGAACGTACACTATTAAAAAAATTATAGCACCACGAATTGTCGAACATTGTTCCAGTTATTCGTCGACAAATTATTATATAACGATAACTTTTTCTTTTAAAAATCATGAAATTCCTATTTTACAATGCTTTCCAGAGATTTTCATGTTGACACACTCCTAAGATGGGCAACACTTAATTGCAATGTTTATAATACAAAACTTAGCAAAGTTCGACAACATGTATGGACTTGGATAATTTTTTTTCAGTGATGTTATTTATTTCAAATGAAAATCGATTTTTTACTTTGAATGTAAATGAGAAATTGAGTTTATATGAGTGTTTACAAGAATCGTAGAGAAATTTAGTCGTAAGAGTGTATCAAATTAAAATTATCTGCATTTTAAGGTATAGGTTTCAAGCTCTCTCTTTAATTTAAAACAAAAACCATCGTCTTATGATAATTTGTTGCTCAGTAATCATCTCCCAAAATTCTCTAAGTTTCTACACAAACGTGATGCCATTATTATTTTGAGTCATATACACATTGTACTCAACAAATTATTCTATTCAACAAACGCCAATCTCTAGAACAAATTACTCCCGCTATACTTTATCAAACATACTTATTAATACATCCAACTATAACTAATTGCTGCAATCATTCGCACGAGCATTTCCCTCGTCTCTTCATCTGAAAGTAGTTCGAGGTCAAACCATTCACTCTCAAACTCATAAACGTCAATCATATTTCTCATTAACAGAATATACACATTTTTATTTCAATATTAAAATGAACGAAAGATCAAATAATTTATGAGTTCTTGTGAAGCGTAGCTAAACGTTTCCGTTTCCTCTTTCTCAACGCACAAATTGCGAAATGAATGATTGAAGATCAAACTGAATTCTTTCAACTGCACACGTAATCTTTTATTTTCGATTCGAAGCAGTACAAGGTAAAACGGCTGCAACAGGATGGATAGGAGGGGTTTTGTACCTGGGCCGGGTAGAACCGTTTCAAAGAAACATGGGTTCAGAAATGGCTTATATTAATGTCTACGTGATGCAAGAACCACCTGAACCACACACGTCTCTCAGCGAAACAATTCTTGACGCGCGCGTGCACTCTCCGTGTAATGACATATTATCCGCGAACATAGTAGCCCTAATGCGCCGTGACAACCTCCGGCGCGCTATAATTTCAATAATAATAGAGATTTTAGGCCAGACGAGATTAATAGCGAAGTCTCAAACTCGTGCCGCCTTCCCTGTCCTGTCGCTTGAATCGCTCAAACGTCCTTCACGTCTCGGTGCTGTCTCGTTTATTCATTCAAATACTGCGAGCATCCCTTAATTTATCTCCATTCTCACGAGGAATTCTTCTGAGGAATAAAGAAGTTTTCTGGTTTTAGAGAATTGATTTTAGGTAAGGCTAGGACAATTAACCGATTAACTAATAACAGTTCTTTGTTTATAGATATTTTCTGCTTATGTCTAAAGCCGCGTATTCATCTGAGCACGAACGCGAACGAGGCAAGGCGTATGCCTCGTTTTGCCTCGTTTGTAAAATTTGTCTTCGCGAACGGTGTCTGCCGAGGCAACGAACGAGGCAATGGTCAATCCATACGTAACTGAATGTTTCTTTGAAGTACCGACTCCGATCGGCGCGGCTTCCGAACGCCTCGGCCTGTGCGGCGGGCAATTAGCCGCGCCTCGGTGACACGTCCACATACATATGCTCGTTCGGCCTCGCCTTGCCTCGTTCGCGTTCGTGCTCAGATGAATACGCGGCTTAATGTAATAAAACGTATCAAAATAAAATTCATCTTTTATTCTATTCCTAATGATAAGGAATACGGTCGTAGAAATTAAATTTCAATTCATTCAGTTATTTTTGCGCGGTGGGGGTACGAAGTCGTTTTCTATACTATAAAAAAGTCAATTTTTTAATTTTCCGGAGTTAACTGATAGCCTACGTTCCATTCAATTAGTATGCAATACAGAAAAGATTTAGAGGAGGATGTTAGCTGAAAATTAGTTAATATAAAATAGCGCACAGTATAAATTAGCTAAAAATAGTTAGTATTGTTACTCTATTAACGTTTTTCTCATAAAGAAAAAACGTTTGGAATAAAAATTGCCTTCTATGTCCATTATTAAGCTTTTTTTTTGCAAATATTTAACAGGTCCTAAGTAATTTAAGTTTTTCGATTTAAATCAAGCATAACCCCCGTTCAAACTTTGTCTAACTTTATATTCAAGAATAAACAATCGTCAAAATTTGTTTAATTAAAAATATGGTTTACATATAAATGTAGAAATAATAATAATTCTAATATTATTTAGGGCTAAAGTTCAGCGAAATGATATACTCAATTAAAATACAATGTTATCTATACATGTATAATGTTTCTTTTATCACTCTTCCACAAAGAAGACCGGGAAACGCCTAGTAATCAGCTGGTTAAACATAAAACTTGTAATCGAATAGATATGAAATGAAACCTAGAAACCCATCAGTCGGATTAATTTAATTTATACGCTATGAAGCCGATTGGACTCAACTTTATCTCGTAAGTCACTAAATCACCGTGAAAATATACGTCGCAGTGATGCATATGCACCGTGACTCCTTCCGTGGTCTAACCAGAGCGCTCCACTTTACGCTACGTGTCAAACTTTCCCGCGTCGCATCACGGTGACGCCTTCGAATTAATTTCGAATGGATTTCCATGGCGTGAGACGATAACCGAGGCATGCGAACGCGATCGTTTCTGGAAGAGTGCCGGCTTCTCGGTCGGGAATTAATTGGACGCGGCTTCAACTTTACGACTGTTACTGTTATACGACTTTACGCCGGGCTTAGAAGCGGCGCGGCCGCGACGCTTGCTCTCACAGTACACACGATAGTTAACGATTAATAGGATCACCCGCGCGTTCACCGGCGCTTGTTTCACACGCTGGTCTAGCTAGGCGCGACGCTAATTACGCTATCAAGTAACGCAAGGGAGTCGTCCGCGATAATTGCGTTCAACTTGCTGCCTCAATTGCCGGCAATTGTTTTCTCGCCATCCCTCCGCGTTTCGTTCCTTACTTCCTGTCAACATATCATTTTTTTCATGCTCTTACTATTAAGCTTTTTCCACAAACAAGACGAGATATGTATAGCATGGGACAATGATTCTCAACCTATTTTTGTTAGCTTCCTCTATGACGATAAAACCTGAAAGTACTCTTTTTAATTAAACAGTTTATAATAATATATTTTCATATTTTTTTAGTCCATGTTCTGTTAATTATTTTTTGAAATAGCCAAATAACAGCTATGGATCAGGGTAATGCAGCTCATTGAGAACATTATGAATTTTAGTGAAATGACAGTCAAAGTGGTAAATGGTAATGGTTTATTAGTAATTTATTAATATTTTCGGTATTTATTATATAATAACTTATTATTATTTTATTTTATTACTTTTATTTTTTATTATTGTTATTACATTTCATATTTCTCACTTTCTTGTCCGCAAATCACTGGCCCAAGCTGACCATTTACTCTCTGTTACTTATTTTTAATGTAAAGTATAAAAAAAGGAACCTGCAGTAACGAAACTGAATTGAGTTTAATAGGATATTTTTGTTTGAACTTCAAATATCGTTGTCTACTGCCGTAGGTTGTCTAATTTTGCATTATGTCAAATTGACCGAGGCCAATTTAATTTTGCAAACATCCGGCTATCGCATTATAACTTTTCAAGGACATATTCAATTAAGTGTGCATAACTACATTTCACGGCTAGCGCAATATAATACAACAACAATACAATCCTAATCAATACTTTTGCAGTCATTTCAATCTTAATAGTCTTACTGAAATAATTATTCTTTTCATTTTTCAAACATTTGTTTGTTTTGAAAAAGTCACTACATTTATCTTAGACTGTGGATTTCATGCAATTATAAAAAAAATTGAATGTGCAGAAATAAAAAAATACTGCGCTTAATGTATAAGACAATTCAAAATATCAGACACTGAATGGATATTTCAATGTTTAAACAATTAAACAAATATTTACCTAAAGGAAATATTACAAACTGATACAATAAATGTTTTATTTCGCATGCAGTTCCTTAGTCTAATTATCTGAGTTATTATTTAACTACGCATTTCTTGCATTTTCCACAAACAACTCCTATAATCTCGTGGAAAAATTGAAAACAATATTTGACACAAAATTTTGTACAATCTTTTCATCGGTCAGGTATGTTATGACGGATGTCAATAATACAATATTACGCAGAAACGTAACAATTAATGAGTGTAGACACAAACGCGGCACGGAGGCTAATATGGAGTCTGACTGCAGGCGGTCGGCCGCAGTTTGCGCAACACAGGATGCACTAATATGGTTCCAGGGGCTCCGATAGAAAGCGAGATACATACGTTATGAGGCTCTCGTCCCGGGCTCTCTTTGCATACGCGCCTCGTGTGCGGCTCTGCGAAATAAAAATCTCCGCCGATTCCTCGAGAAACCTCTTTTCCGTGGCGGTTTCATCTCGCCGGCGTTGTTCTCCCGTCATGTAACAACCTCGATTCTCGCTCTTCTTTCTGATTTTACCGTAAACTTTCTCGTGAAGCGTGCGGCAAATAAAAATTTGCATAATCGACGGCCGATTAACCAGCCGCGTTGCCGGGAACATTAATCAACCAACCCAAAATACGTTTCGACGCCCCGATCAATGAGTATCTGTACTCTCGCTGATGTAAAATTGTTTTATTTTTGTTGATTGCTATCCAGAGTTTAACGAGTTTCATGATACACGGATTATAGATGACCAAGTGTGATGAACAGTAAAAGACACTGAATGATTTATGCACGCTTTCCCCCCGTTAATGATCGCCGTTTATCATGAAATTAATTTCGCGATAAAAATTTCTCATTACAAAACTAGATAGCAAAATAGGTATCATATTTTCTATTGAATTTGTAAGCATATTTGTCCTTGCTTTCTATCATTCTAAATTTATACTTAAAATATTATATCATAAAGAATTGGAGAGTTTTGGAAAAATAAGGACTGAGGGACTTAGAAGAATAGGAACTTTGTACTATTGTTATATCAATAATTATAGTAATTATATTAATGAAGATGTGTGAGACATACGATAAACTCCATAAATATTCGTGTACATTTCAAATTTGAATAACTTTTTTAATGTTAGACTTACCGAATTAATGATTTTTTAGCTGTGAGAGAGATTAAGAAAAGAGGAAAGATACAATTTTGAAAAGTTTTTATATGAAAAGACTTGTCTTCAAGACTTGTTTATTTAAAGTTACCTTTTCCAGTGGTGATCGCCGAACTGTTTGATAAATGGAAAAATGCACATTGGATCACAACGCGAGTGCTTTCTTAAAAAGTATCTGACCTTTTCCCGTTTGTAAAGATGAAATCGGTCCGACATTTCGTGAAGTGCTATTTTTTTCCGAAGAAAGATCGAATGATAAATACTGAACTTAAAGCGTGGACCACGGCTCGACGAGTCACGATTTTAAAATTCAATCTACAAAAAATATCTGAAACGACGTGACGCCGCGATCGCCACCGACATTCGTGAAACTAACAATAAGTAACTCGTGATAGCTTTCATTGTTCTCCGATTTTCAGTTTAACCAAAGCGATAGTGTGACGTAATTTCAAAGCGTGTCCACCGAATCCAGCGAGAATATTGGTGATAAATTTTACTGCCAGCATGTTTAAATTTCTTCATTAAATTCTATAAACTAATTCGCGTAACAAGTACACGAAGACCGCAGTTTAAGTATAACTCCTGTCTCGACAAAAAGCCAAGTTGTCCCACTTTCGCCTAATTCCATGAGGGAGCAGCCGCAAGGCGGTAC
>SMSR01015891.1:18227-44077 GCA_019453355.1 Ceratina japonica | reverse complement strand
ACGGGAAGACAGCGTCGTAAATTGTTTGTGATAAATTTCCATTTTCAGATAGATCCGTCATCAAACTCGGCCGACTCCTTCCTGGTCGACGTTCAGCAGCACGTGATGGAAATCGACGAGTACACCGTTTCAAGGCCGCTGCGCGAAAACGTCAACTATCATTTGTTAGACTCGCTGAACGACGAATACGCGAAAGGTAAACTGTCGTCGCCGTTTTCACGAGAGATCGCCCGTTGCATACAGGCTGAGTCAACAACGAGTAGTCGTCGTCGATCGGAAATTCGTTACAAGAATTTGTCCACGCGTACATTGAGACCAATTACTATTTGTTTAAACGTTGCTTGACTCGCTCTGTGTGTATCTCGACCGTAGACGCGGCGATCGTGTGAAGAAAACGTTTTAGCATTTCTTTTAATTGGTTCTTGTAGGTGCATGTCTGATACGCATGTTGCATGGAGCGATAAGCGATACCGCTTTTAGGAACGGCTACAAGAAACTGATAAACCGGTGGTGGGTATTGAGTCACTCGCGGAATACCAATTTCAAACCGATTTCAATTAACAGTTGTCCGACGAGAATTGACGTGTAAGCGAGTCGAAGCGAACGTCGACGCTAATTCTAATTAATCGCCTGCCTCGCGATTATTAATAGCCTCTTTTTCCCTAAACGCAAACATACTCGTTCTATAATTTATTACTTGTCCGTACCCGTCGGCGACGTATCGAGAGGACTTTGCTGCCGGAAAAAAGAATCCTTCTACGCAATTATGTTAATCAAACTTCTTCTTCTCTCACCTTGGCCACGAGTCTCTGCGGTCTGCGAGGAAAATATTGTTTGCGCAGGAGGTACAACGCCACGGATCTCGCTGATTTCATGAATATCCTCAAGGAGGAGACCGAGCTTCCGGACGAAATCTCGCTCGAGGAGACGATGAACTCGTGGATCTCCCAAGGCGGATACCCGCTCGTTACCGTCGTGAGAAATTACGAGGAGAGATCCGCCACCGTTTATCAGGTAGAGAACGCGACGAATCTTCGANGATGGAAATCGACGAGTACACCGTTTCAAGGCCGCTGCGCGAAAACGTCAACTATCATTTGTTAGACTCGCTGAACGACGAATACGCGAAAGGTAAACTGTCGTCGCCGTTTTCACGAGAGATCGCCCGTTGCATACAGGCTGAGTCAACAACGAGTAGTCGTCGTCGATCGGAAATTCGTTACAAGAATTTGTCCACGCGTACATTGAGACCAATTACTATTTGTTTAAACGTTGCTTGACTCGCTCTGTGTGTATCTCGACCGTAGACGCGGCGATCGTGTGAAGAAAACGTTTTAGCATTTCTTTTAATTGGTTCTTGTAGGTGCATGTCTGATACGCATGTTGCATGGAGCGATAAGCGATACCGCTTTTAGGAACGGCTACAAGAAACTGATAAACCGGTGGTGGGTATTGAGTCACTCGCGGAATACCAATTTCAAACCGATTTCAATTAACAGTTGTCCGACGAGAATTGACGTGTAAGCGAGTCGAAGCGAACGTCGACGCTAATTCTAATTAATCGCCTGCCTCGCGATTATTAATAGCCTCTTTTTCCCTAAACGCAAACATACTCGTTCTATAATTTATTACTTGTCCGTACCCGTCGGCGACGTATCGAGAGGACTTTGCTGCCGGAAAAAAGAATCCTTCTACGCAATTATGTTAATCAAACTTCTTCTTCTCTCACCTTGGCCACGAGTCTCTGCGGTCTGCGAGGAAAATATTGTTTGCGCAGGAGGTACAACGCCACGGATCTCGCTGATTTCATGAATATCCTCAAGGAGGAGACCGAGCTTCCGGACGAAATCTCGCTCGAGGAGACGATGAACTCGTGGATCTCCCAAGGCGGATACCCGCTCGTTACCGTCGTGAGAAATTACGAGGAGAGATCCGCCACCGTTTATCAGGTAGAGAACGCGACGAATCTTCGACCCGACGGGATGAACGTCGTTTCGTTTTTTAGGAACAATTCGCCCTCGATAAACCTTCGGAGAGTACGTCGAAATTCTGGCAGATCCCGTTGAATTATATTAACAGTACTGGGAACTGGTCGTCTCCTGTCACTCTGTGGTTCCCAGCGGAGCCGAGGATCGCTTTCGACCACGTAGACGCGAACGATTCTTGGATACTCTTCAACGTGAACAAGACCGGTACGTGACGAATAAATTTTTGATCGCGGGACACGTCGGTCGCGTCGCGAGAAACCGCGCGGTCCAGCGACGAAGCGTTCGCCGGCAGATGAAAATTGTTTCCACGTTTATATTTCATCCAAGGTTACTACCGGGTGCATTACGACGAGAAAAATTGGATGCTATTAAAAACAGCGCTGGCGGAGAATCATGAGTTGTTCCCGGTAGAAACGAGAGCATCGCTTATAGACGACGTTTTCAGTCTGGCCGCGATGGGCGTGATGAAATACGAGACCGCGTTCGCCTTTATTAAATATATGCAAATGAGGGAAAGGCATTACCAGCCTTGGGCCGCGTTGACGCGGCACATGCTCAAATTGAGTAGGCTCCTGTACGAAACTTCGGTGTTCAACGATTTCCAAGTGAGTAACCCCCGGGAGAGTCGCGCGACCCGAAACTTCGCCCGTCCGTTTATCTTCCCCCCCGAACGATTTTTTAATACGTCCGTCGAGATCGATGTTACGCCGATTCGTTTCAGGAGTACATAGTGAAGTTCGTGTCCCCGTTGTACAACGAGACGGGGTTCAAGCTGGAAGAGGGGTCCGAGCTGACGATGGTCGCGATAAAGCTGGCGTGCGTGTTCGAGAACGCGGATTGTCTGGATTGGGCGAAGAATATTTTCCAGAACTCGACCGACGACGAGGAGATTGAAAAATCGTGAGTTTAATTAAAACCGACGGTCGGCCGTCCCCTTTATCCGGGTCGATACCAGGTTGCCGGGAGAATTGGATTGTTGCAGGGTCCCTTCATACGTCCGCGAAACGTTTTATTGCACTATAGCTCGTTACGGAACGCGGAAAGAATGGAATTACTTCACGGAGAAGATACGGTCGACCGAAGACGAGGAGGAGAGGAAACGTCTGTTATCGTCGGCCGCCTGTTTCCAAGCTCCCTGGGTCTTACAATCGTAGGTGTTTACTATTACTCGGTCCGCCGATAACGCGATTGTTTCGATATCGTTTCCGAGCCAGACTCTTTTGTGTCCGCGTACCCGTTTTATAATTCCGGGCTTATGTTCTTCGCACTTTGAAAAGCGAGCAGAGAGGAGCGCGAATTCGAGCCGGGGGAATATTTCATTTTGTTTTCGAGAGCTTTTTCGAACGTTTATTGCGCTCGCTCGGACGTCCATTATCGCGATAAAGGGGGTTCCATCGTATTTTGAATTTTATCCCGTTCGGATAATGTATCGCGCGGGATCATATTGGCTCAAGTACGCTCGAATTTATGTTCACTCGCTCGAATTCATCTTCCGACGCGATTCATTTATTTTCAAACATCCGGAAATTGTTTAATTCCGACTCTTTCACGTTGCGCTGTTTCCTGTTTGCTCTGAAAACAGGATTCTCAGCGAAATACTTCAGGGTAGATTCAAGGAGGACGAGATACCAGTAATTTTAAAATCGTTTCCACGAAATCCAGCCGCGGCTCAAGTCGCGTCCCGATTCGTCCGAGCAAATTGGCCGGAAATTGCGCAGAGGTACTCGAAATTCTTTTGTAAAAAGAAATCCATCCTCAAAGGGGTTGGATCGTTACGTAAAATGAAATGAAAACGTTTTACCCAGGTTCGCGGGCTCCTATCCGATACTGAAGTCTTTCGTCCTGTCGATGGTCAACGGCTTAACCACCGAACAAGACATGGAGGACGTAAGCAATTCCGTCGACCAGAGTCTGTCTCTGGCCCTTGAACCTGTTAAACGCGATCGTCTCTGTTGCAGCTCCAAATATTCCGGGAGAACAATTACGACAGTATGAAGGGGACGAGGTACGCCGCGGCACTCGTCGAAGCCAACGGAAATTTCGTGACGGGCTGGTTGAAGAATTCCCTGGCTCAGATCGAGAACATACTTAAAGTAAATGCGTAGGAACGCTCGGCTGTAGCCGAGGGAAAGTGGAAGGGCAAACAGTCGTTTCGAAACTTGGGACGAGGCTCGATTTCCGTGACGCTCCTAGTCGTCGCGCGCGACGAATCTTAACATCTCTCTTTATCCCTTAAACGTAGAGACAGCCCTTTCCATTCGTCGTTTCGCATAATAATAATGTGTACATACGTAGCCAAGTCTGAGGCGTGCCTATTCAGAGTTTTATTTGGAATCAGAAATATGTATGCTGTTATACACTAATTTATAATTTATCATCAGTAATGCTACACACGTTAAGTGTTAAATTCTGTCCCTTGGAAATGTTCTTCCGTCTGAATAATACGTTTACCCGTTGTTTCTTGCCAATTATCGTTACTACCAATACTCGAAAAGTATTTTTTTAATTAAAGGTTTCAATTAAAACCGTAGTACGAGATTTTTTTAATTTGTGTCTACCCGCGCACCGGGGGACAGGGGGACGAAAGACAGGTACGATGTCTACGACAACAAGTTTTATTCTTCGAATGCTTTTATCAAGCATGATTACAAAACCAAGCAACAAGAATCTCGTCCTTATATCGTTTAGTCTTAGAACGACGTCGTCAATAATTCGTAGGTACATATTTAACAAACGATATACATAGTAGTTTATGTATCTAACGATATAGTAATCGGTACTCGATAATTTCTTTCTCTCAATCGTTTCTCTGCTCGTGTGCGGATCTGCGTTTTGTATGCGTGTCCATTTTACTCTCGCCTTAAACAGCACTATATTGCTATACAGTACGTTCGTTTGCTATGTATAATTATCGTTATTAATGATAACCATATCCTTACTCGTCCTTACGATTAGCCTACGTACACTAACGTCTCTGAATAACGGAGTATTTTTTTTTTTAAGCTACGCTCTCGTCGAGTTACGCGTTTAAAACGTGTCGAGTGGTCGAAGATCGGGACGCGGGTGTCCGTCAAAAATGATCGCCAATTAACCGACTAGCGATGGAGTGACGAACGGACAAACACGGCTCTGAAAGCGATTGCTTCCTCCTCCCGTATTCCAAACGTTCTCACTTCGGTTTCCTTTCGCGATTTTACGAAAATCCGCGATCGCTCTCAGAGTCCGTGGTGATCCTACATCTCTAAAATTTCAGCGAGTCGATGAGGACAGTTGGAAAGAGCAGATTTCACAATGACACCGAGCGATCGTTCGGTTGCTCTTCGACGGTTATTGTCATCATGCGATTTAGGCTTGTCGCGCGTTCACTTGGCACAGTAAAGATACGAGGTGGAAGGTGTGAATGAAGGAATGCACGTTGAACAGTGAAATCTCCGATGGCAATAACGAGACGATTTCGTTTCGATTCGAAACGCGGTGCGCCTCGATATCTTTTGCCTCTTCTTACGTATGTGTTAACTCTCCGCCGATGATTCTTATTATAATTTAACGAGCTTCGATTGGTCTACGTAAATTCCTCGGCATTTTTCGCGCAATACGTCTCTTTCGATCGAGATGAACGTCACCGAGCCGTACTCGCAAATTTGTTTAATCTTTCCTGTTTTATTTTAAAACGGCTTAAGTACGTCTGTAGCGAAACATCGGTCTACCTTTCTTTTGTCGTCGCCGAATTTTTCGAATTCGATAGCTACGATAAGTAGAAAAATGTTTATAGAAAAACTGTAATACTTCAGCGATAAGAAGAATTAAAAGGCAAAAGAGATCTTGCATAAAATCGTGTTTCCCTCCGTCGAATGGACTCACTCACTCTCGGCGTTTTGTTCAGAGATGTATTCTGAAATCGAATTTTTCCGAACGAACGTGAAACGAGATCGAAGGAGTTTCACGTATTTCCGCGTTAACACCCGCATAGCGATCACCGTTCAGGCGTTAAGTTCTATTCAAATACCTGCGCGAGACACACTCTTTAAATCCCGTAGGTATATAAATTGCGTTATCGATGAACGCATACAAATTTTCTCTCCCTTCGACAAAATCTTTGTCTCCCATTCGCTGCTGGAAGAACACTAAATACAATAGTTCCATGCAAAGGCCATTTATCGGCGAGTTATCGCCTCTAGCTGCGCCGCGATTTTTATCTCTAGATCTTTTGCATAGTCAGACGAGACCCGTTCATCATAATAGAACGAAATTATCATAGTCATTTGTCCAACGAAAGAGAGTAATCGTGAATCAAAGTGCGCGAGTTCTCGCGATCAAGTTTACCCGTTACACGTTCTAAGTTTCAACGTGTTTCCCGCCGGCACAAGGTCGACTCCCGTGTGAAACAACTTAACGTTATCGGTTTAAACGAGCACACGAATGCAGGCGATCGTACTTGAGAGTCGACTAACAACGACGTTCGTTTTCGAAGTGAAATAAAACTCGCGAGAATCGTTCNGCGCGAGACACACTCTTTAAATCCCGTAGGTATATAAATTGCGTTATCGATGAACGCATACAAATTTTCTCTCCCTTCGACAAAATCTTTGTCTCCCATTCGCTGCTGGAAGAACACTAAATACAATAGTTCCATGCAAAGGCCATTTATCGGCGAGTTATCGCCTCTAGCTGCGCCGCGATTTTTATCTCTAGATCTTTTGCATAGTCAGACGAGACCCGTTCATCATAATAGAACGAAATTATCATAGTCATTTGTCCAACGAAAGAGAGTAATCGTGAATCAAAGTGCGCGAGTTCTCGCGATCAAGTTTACCCGTTACACGTTCTAAGTTTCAACGTGTTTCCCGCCGGCACAAGGTCGACTCCCGTGTGAAACAACTTAACGTTATCGGTTTAAACGAGCACACGAATGCAGGCGATCGTACTTGAGAGTCGACTAACAACGACGTTCGTTTTCGAAGTGAAATAAAACTCGCGAGAATCGTTCGCGCTTAACGTTTGAATAAAGAACGACAGAGGAAAATGAAAGTTACCTGTTCGTTGTCATTGATAAACCGAACGACGTTTAGTCCGTAAAATCTCGACTAGCATCGACAATTACTTTTATATATGTATATATGTATATATATAATACGTATAATACGTATAATACGTATATATATATAATATATGTATAATATATATACATATATCTTTTGGTTTCTTTTAAACAATGCGTCGTGGGATTCCACCGTGAGAAATGCGTGATCCCAGTCTCTCTTGCAATAGTAAAAAAAGTCCACAATCGCGTTTTATTATAGCCTCTGACTCGCGTTTGTTACGTTTAAGTATTTACACGTTTTATTTACAGCTTAAGATTACAAGTATCGTTTCTATGTTGTCGCTAATTCCTGACTAGATTACCACGTATTTGTTTCTCTCGCGTCCCCTTCGCTCTCTCCCATTTTGGACAATCGCAAACAGACACAGCGACGGGTTCGACGACCGTTCAACCGTGTGTCGGAGTAACAACAGTCGAAATAATCTACGAGGGTGGGACTCGACGATTATCCTAAAAAGACGGTCGATCTCGGACGATGATCATCGATCGGCCCCTCGCACTATTGTCGAAGTGAGACTCGAAGGTTCGCCGTGTACTCTTTTTATCGGGAACAGGTGGGATCGCAGAAGCCGATCCGGCACGGGCTGCGCTCGATACACTAATTGCGTAATTATGATTTGTTTAACACGTAACTTTAACTCTGGCCCTATTCATAGAAAATGTGTGCGTTCTTCCCTACCGTTCTAGTGCAAAGTAAAACTTCTTATAGTCTCGTTCGTTCCGCTAAAGGAGGATATCATCGTGGCTCGCGCGGCAGTCATCGACGTCGACTCCCGTTCTTCGTTTCTATAACTTGCGTTCGGCGTTCACTGGACGATTTATCAATCAGGTAGCAAATACGTTTTTTCACTTGTCTCTTCTCGACGCTCCGGCCTCGATCCCCGATCGATCGGCGACCCTCCTTCCGTCGTTTCGTCGCCGAGGCGTCGCTCATCGATTCGCTCGAGATCTCGTCGTCGAACAAAATCGCTGTTTTACAGAAATTCACTCGCATTTGATCACCGATCGATGGAGAATCGCGGAGACTCGCCGATGTCTCGAAAAACGTCTCTCACGCTAACAACGCTTTCTAATGGCAGTATTTACGGAACCAATAAATTGTTGTTCACCCTACATATTTACAATCCAACGTAAGGCGTCGTACCTTGGATGCGTTATATAACTATCGTGTTACTCTCAGCTATGAATACGTCTAACGAACGTCGAAGAATCGGAGACCCTCGGTAATCGAATAAGAGAAGTTCGAGATTCGGTTGAAAAAGTATATGGAAATCAGGATTCGCCGTTGAGAATTGTTCGCTCGTTCGAGATCGCGGATTCTCCGACGTTTCACGATTCCCGGTCCCCTCGCTCGAGGGGTGAACCGACGATCGTTTTCTTTTTCTATTCAACCGCGAATAGAGTACGTGTTTATACATGGGCGCGTGATTACTTAGGAAGTAAATAAGTAAAATGAACGGAAGGAGAGAAGGGTAAGAAATAAAACGGTTCACAGTGACATCAACATCGACCACGTATGTAGGTACCTACTATGGCATTGAACAACGACGTTCGACGGTTGTTCAATTCAGCTACATCTATCAGCTTTAGAATTCGTATGCTTTACTTGTTCTTACAGAACTATCGGTTATCATTATTCGCGCGTGTGTTTCGACTCTCGTTACAAAATACAATATATTTTTTTACAGAGGCGAAGTACGTGTAACGCGCGTGCAGCCAAATGTCTCCCGGGACTCGTTACGAATGATCAATGGACGATCTGAAAACGATTCGTCTCCAAATTGAATTTCCACTGTTTCCGAATAAACATCTCGACGACGGACGCGCGCGCGCGCGGCTTAATTCTCTTAACGTTCCCGGTAGAATCGTATCAAACGTTTTATCAAATAGAAATCGGATGCGAATGGGAATTCCGTGGGACATTTCGGTGCACGTCAAATTCGAACCGGGCTCGGTCCTCCCTCCCTTACATAGATATTACAATTCGTACAAACGGGGTACGTTTCCCTAAATGTTTAAAACCTAATCGATTATACGTTAAGTTACACGCTAAATTCGTGTCGCACAACGAGCTATCTACGATCGGTGATGCCTAGAATAATTCCCCTCTTAACGTTGTGTCGGCTAAACGGGATGTTTATTACGTTTATGTATAAAACACGCAACAATTTTTACTCCGCGAACGTTCCACTTGTAAACGCAACGTCGAGGGTCTCGTGACCGAGTCCCCCGATCCCGGTAGTTTGATCGGAGCCGCGGTATACACCCGTGCAGGCTCACAGGCTATAAGTTATCATTACAGTACTCGTTAATTAGCTTGTTCTCCTTTAAGATTTAACCTGATTTCTTTAAGTAGTGGCAGCTTCATATTACGATTTATTTGAGCAGACTATGTAGGTATAAGTTCTCTTCGTCAAAATTGTTCTCGCGACGCATTTTACCTTTACCGACGCTCGAACGTGGCCGTCGGAACGTTCGATCGGGACGTTCGCACCGTCTCGTCGTTAAAGGATCCGTCGCGGATCCTCACTGGATAAAAATATTCTGTTTCTCTTCGTCTCGGACGATACACCACGCCGGATGTTGATCAGTTCGTTTAAACGTATCGTCGAGACTCTGTTGTTCGGTCGAGCCAAGCTTGTATACTTACGTGCGTCGCGTCGTATACTTGGGAATAATCGGAGCCCATTTACCGTGACTTCGTTTGGAGTCGGGACAAAGGCGGAAGTTGGAAGTCGTTTAAAAGACTAGGATGGGATATCCGGGTCGAGTAACGATTTACGTACTTCCGGCTGCCGTTGGCCCTTAATCTTTCTCCACGGTGCAGGGCTCGGGCATGGACTATTGTTGCGGCGGACAGTTGACCACCGTCGTGGTGGCGAACTCGCTGAACTGTTTGTCGATCGGTACGCGATCGTCGTACAGCGTCGGTGCCTGCAAGATGATCCCGGCCGTGCCCACCAGCACCGCCAGAGTGAAGATCCATAGGAACAGTCTGTCCAGCACCATCGCCACGTACTTCCAGTCCTCTTTCACCTTCCGTTTCACAAATCGCGTTAGCTTCCAAAGTAAACTCGTGGCTGACGATTAATCTCCTATCCGGAATCTCTCCCGATTCTAATTCTCCTCCCAGAGTCGCATCACGTTTCGTTTATACGCTTTCAGGCATTTTAACTTGTTTTATTCTATTTATCTATCTATTTATTTTATTTTATTTTATTTTTAATGAAATTTGGAAGATGCGTTTACGAGCCCGATCCTTCTTTCGACGAATCGTAGTATAAACGCGGTATATAAATAATAAATGAAAATGGAATTACCTTGGTCGAGTCCTCGAGCATTTTGGTGTGCTCCGCGATGAAGCGCACGCAGATGCAGGATTTGTGGATCTCCGGTGGACACCGTGAATGGGAGAACGGCGGCGGGCTCCGCAGCACCGGGCTTTTAACGTCTTCGATCACCGGCTCCCCGGAAACCGAAAGGTCCTCGCATTCCGTGTGAAGAGGAAGCGGTGGCAGCGGCGGACCGTGGATCAGGCAGCTTCCGCCGAACCTCGCCCCGTCGGCGAGACTAAATTGCGAACAGACGAGAATGCGTTTCTGCATTCCAATTTTCTTACGGTGCCCGAGCAAGAGGGAGGCAGTGCGCCGGCCCGGAAGTAATTCCGCAAAATTCTCGGTTAATGCGAACGAATCGAAACGCGGATTAAATCAAACGGGGATTAACGTAAATTTTCGTTTCCCGAAATTCGCCGAGCCACCGCGATAAAACGGACGCGGTTAGACCATAATTACACACTCGGCTGGCGACGACGACGCGATTTTTATTCGTTTTTCATAAACGAAATTTCGAACGTACAGAGGGAGCGCGCACGTGTGAGCTTCTTCTTTTTTTTANATAAACGAAATTTCGAACGTACAGAGGGAGCGCGCACGTGTGAGCTTCTTTTTTTTTTTTTNAATTTTCGTTTCCCGAAATTCGCCGAGCCACCGCGATAAAACGGACGCGGTTAAACCATAATTACACACTCGGCTGGCGACGACGACGCGATTTTTATTCGTTTTTCATAAACGAAATTTCGAACGTACAGAGGGAGCGCGCACGTGTGAGCTTCTTCTTTTTTTTATTTTCAGTCAAAGATGACCGTCGTTCGCCGGCTTTGAACGTCCTGCGCCGGCTTTGTCTCGTCCACTCTTATTCGCTCTGTTTGTCTTAGGGACGTGTAAGTATTCACTCGAGCATTCGGTCCGAGTGAACGGTGAACGAGCGCCGACATCAAAGTGAACGTGATCGATCGCGCTTGCCCCTGTACCTGAATAAAACGGCGCCGCTCGCTCGGTGTTCATTCGGACCGAACGCCCGAGTGAATACACACCCCCACGCCTCGGCTCGACCTCGGCCCGAGGGTCGCTCTCGAGCCGCGGGAATTAGGGGATGCCGGGTCAAAAATTAAATACTTTTTATTCCGCTAACGTTTCGCGACACGTCGACGCGAACGCGTTTCGAAAATCGTCGAACGTATTCCACGATATTCGCGGGAGACAGATAAGCTCGGTAGTAATTACATGTTTCGCGTCACGCTGCCGAACTTGATTAACTCTGTTATAAATCCCCTGCTGGCTGGCGCGAGTCAAAGTTCGTTTATGGTATTCCAACTTCGAGCCGGACTTTCGACTCGACTCGTAATCTTGTTATTTAAGTCTTGTATACATGCACCATCAGTTACGCCGGGATCGAATAAATCGCGGAAAGACGTCGTCGTCGACTGGCACGAATTTCTCGCATGTGGGTCGAAAAAAACGGGACAAAGCATTATTTCGAAATAGGAAAACAAAAATGCACGCAGGCAAAGTATAAAAAATGCGCATTGTGACAGGATTGTCAATGGGGAAGCTTTTGAAAAGTTCGGAGCGTTTGGTCAAAAAGTCGGTTAATGGAAAAATAAAATGAATAGCCGGCATTTTTAATTAGGGCCGAGGGCTTTTACGATACCTGGAGGGCGAAAGGTCTTCCTTCGATGCGGCGCGGCTGTGGAAGCGTTTAGGCGTTAGGTGTTCCTCGCTGTCCTCTTGAGTGGATGGATGATAGGGATAATAACAAGTCTTCTCCTTCCCTCTGACCGTTCTCATTAATACCCTGCCCGAGCTATACCTGTGGACATACGCCAAGTCCAACATCATGATCTGTGAAAGTTCGCCAACAGACTTTGTCAGGTGCACGGAGAATTATTTATTTATTTCATAATATACGANTTTATTTATTTATTACATAATATACGGGCAATAATACCCAAAGTACATAAATGCGAGAAATTATTATTAATACATACATAGTATATCGCTCAGAAAAACAAAACAGAATAATACCTTTACATCAAAATAAAAGTTCACGCAATAAACAAAAAGAAAATTAAAATGTATAATTAATAAAATATAGACATTATTCTGTACTTTTTTACAACAACATTTACATCAAAATAAAAGTTCACGCAATAAACGAAAACNTTATTAATACATACGTATATCGCTTAGAAAAACAAAACAGAATAATACTTTTACATCTAAATAAAAGTTCACGCAATAAATAAAAAGAAAATAAAAATGTATAATTAATAAAATATAGACATCATTCTGTACTTTTTATTACAAAATTGTCTTATTCCTGGTTTTACGGTATTTACCTATTTGTCTCGAATTTGTACTGAGGCCTCCGCATGACCAGCAGGCGCGGGAGGATGTGGATGAAAACTCTCTTTACCCAAGGAGCCATTTTATGAGTTTGCGGAGATCGGAAGTGGACGTTCAGTACGACCACAGTCACGCATATACTGGAACATCACGAAAAGGGACGAGCTTGTTAATAAAAACACGTCTTTACGTTTGGCGATCGTGGTCCAGTTATTATTTCTCTCATTATCTTTATCTCGTTTGAACTAGCCTGATTACAGGGACGCGTGAATTAACAAGCGGCCCCGCCGGGTCTTTCATTAAAATTTTAATAAGCGCGCTGCAAACTAATTGCACTTTTAATGCGAATTCGTTTTCAATTTCGGTACGAACACACGTACGATGTCAATCCGACTCATTCGTGAACGATGTCACAGCCCTCGTGTTCGCGGAACAGAAACGAATCAGATCTGGGAAAAAAGAGTTTGGGAAAATATTTCTAAGTTATACTTTTATATGAAAAATTTTCGGAAAAATCGATTTTTTAAAGTAGTTATACCATACCCCCCTTAAGTAAGGTGCGTGCCGACGCAGTTTTGAAATTGATTACACCCTCGGACGTATTAGAATTTTTTACGATCGAAACCGTCGACGGGGCAAATTGCCGTAACGTATATATAACTGGTAGTGGCTGCGGTGGAACGACAGAATGTAAATCTCACGAGGCCATTCATAATGTAGATCCATTCAGCCGATGGCTGGCCTCAGCAGCCGGGCAAGGGACAAACTGCGATTTAAATTGGACCAGACCTCCTTTGACTCGACTTGGAGCCATTTATCGGCACGGAACTCGCCTTTCCACGTTTTACCTTGAAAACACCGCCGCCGCCTCTCTTCTATCTCGCTCGCTATTTGTCTTTCCACCCCGGGAATCATATTAGCCGGCTGCGGGTGAATTAAAGCCTCTCCGCGTTTCGCGTACACCGCTAATTCGACGAAATTGCAACAGGATTGAAATTGTACAACGTGTTACGCCGAAAATTCAATAAGGACCGACCGATTTCTCGTTCTCCCGGATCCGATCCGCTCGAACTAGATTTCTCTTTATTCTTCTGATTTATTTATGTGATCCAATATTTGCTTGGAAACTGTCCAGCTTCCTGTTCCGCGTTTTTCGGCGGCGTCGCCGAGGAGGGACGATGATCGAAAGGAACGGGTCAGCTGTTTTAACACTTAAGAAAAGTACTCCGCGAACGAAGGGCGGCCGGTCGGTCGGTCTCGGGTTTTAATGGCTGCACAATGCCCTTGCAGTTTCTAGGAAAAAGCAATAACGGGAGAAGGAGAGGAGCGGCCATCCCCTTGAAATTCAACGGAGGAAAGGGGTCGGGTTCCTTCCTCCTCGGGTCGGTTCGCCTCCGCCTTCGACGCTCGGTCGATGCTGCCGCTGATTAATGTGTCACACCTACTGCATCTTATCGTCCTTCGAACGTATTGAAAGGGTTGCTCCCACGTACGGGCACACCGACATATATTCACCGTCGCGCGCTCCTTTTTCCTTTGACGCTCCTCCGAGTCCCGCGTCATTACTTAATGCCAGGGACGATTGCAATTTCACTTTGCCGAACCTCGATACGAGACGATACCCGGTCGAATCTTGTTTGACCATTTTAATCCTGGTTCCTTAAATCGATCGAATCGGTTCGCATAATTATTCCATCGACGCGTCGGACAGTGATAGGATATTGGCTCCGGGAATATCTTCGCGCGGAATTTCAGCCAGAGGGTGAATGGCACAATGATAGGTAATTACCATTTTCATCAATCCGATATTCTCCTCGACGCGACCAACAGGAGATTCGAATCATTAACCATTGGCTGAATGGCGATACACGAGCGCTAATAAATCATCGGCTATGGCCATTCAATCCGCGTTCCGTCCGCTGCTTAATCGTTCGTTACTATAATCACCCGGTTTTTACAGCTTTCGCCTTCTTATTCTCTCTCTCTCTCTCTCTCTCTCTCGGTGTTACCCGTTTCCCGTCGGCTCCCTGCTATTTGCTCTCCTCTCGCGTTTTTTGCAAACCTCTGCCCCGGCCACGCGAACCGTTCTTTTCTTGGTGACTGATGGGCAACGATGATGAAGCGACTCGGAAATTTGTAGGACAGCGGTGAAGTTAGGAAATTCCCGAGAGAAAGGCGAGCGTGGAAAAAGCGAGCGTCGATCGAAAACGCTGATCCGGGGGAATCTTTTGAGGCTCCAGTTTCGACGGGGCACGTCGTCGTCTTTTTTCCCATGGGTCAACGCCCCCGGCTTCGATCGCTTTATGCATAACCGGATCGAGCTTCGATTCAGCATTTGTCCAGCCGATCGATTGCGGGGCCGTCGAATCAACGAGGACGGTCGTAGCGCATAAACCGATTCTTCGTCGGTTTCGTCAGAAATGAATTTTATATTTGACGCAGCTCATTAATGCGTCCGTACGTTTCAGCGACTGTTTACCTTTCAATTGGACGAGTATGAATATAAATGTTACAGTATTCCTGCGGAGTCAGCCCGTATAATTTCGCGTTCGATCTGTATCCAGATGAATTTCAATGCTGAGCACACGAATTCTGATGCCGAATCAGATTGAAATTCATACCGCGAATGAATTTCACGTCGCAGTTATTATATTCGCGCGTGTGTAATTCGTTAAAGAGGTTCAACGTAGCTGATGGAAATTTCATAAATGAAAACTACTTCCGCTAATTCGTTTGCCGAGAGAGAGACGCGGTTTTTACAAGCTGTAACAGCAGTTTTATCTGCGGGCGCGCGCGTGTTGAAAATATTTCAAATTTGAGAGTCCTCGAGACGTAAAAAGCTTTTCTCTGTTTCAAGGAACGGTGGAATGAGTCGTGAAATCGCGGGGAACGTTTCAACGCATTATTCAAAGAAAGGGCCATTAAGCTTCGAACGTACACGCCGCCAGTTGCTACGACGTACGATCTCTGCTTCGCGCTTGATTTCTTTCCAAGAACCGGACCGGCTCCCATCGATCCTTCAATTATCGCCCGTAATTTATACCATATCGTTTCCCGATGCACCGCCGCGTAACTAAATGTGTATTTTACGCGTTTCGTACGAGCTCTCGAGAATTTCCAAATCGGATATTCGAAAGAGGAACGCGACGACGCCCGATCTTCGCCCGCCGCGAGACGGAGTATCGACCAGTTTAAATATAAAACGAATCTAAAAATCCCGGTATCGCGGCGCGACGCGGCGTTTAATCTCATACGGATACGTTCCATTTTTTGGCCAGCTTTATCTGGGATCTGAACGGGACGAAAGCCGTTCCACTTGGATTCAAAGGCCGTTCATTTTGAAACTGGCACGGCCGGCCGTGTCGCGACCGCATGAATTCTAATCGGGTTCGGGCAGGCTCTCCAAACCGGCGGGAAAAACCGACTNTTGAAATTCATACCGCGAATGAATTTCACGTCGCAGTTATTATATTCGCGCGTGTGTAATTCGTTAAAGAGGTTCAACGTAGCTGATGGAAATTTCATAAATGAAAACTACTTCCGCTAATTCGTTTGCCGAGAGAGAGACGCGGTTTTTACAAGCTGTAACAGCAGTTTTATCTGCGGGCGCGCGCGTGTTGAAAATATTTCAAATTTGAGAGTCCTCGAGACGTAAAAAGCTTTTCTCTGTTTCAAGGAACGGTGGAATGAGTCGTGAAATCGCGGGGAACGTTTCAACGCATTATTCAAAGAAAGGGCCATTAAGCTTCGAACGTACACGCCGCCAGTTGCTACGACGTACGATCTCTGCTTCGCGCTTGATTTCTTTCCAAGAACCGGACCGGCTCCCATCGATCCTTCAATTATCGCCCGTAATTTATACCATATCGTTTCCCGATGCACCGCCGCGTAACTAAATGTGTATTTTACGCGTTTCGTACGAGCTCTCGAGAATTTCCAAATCGGATATTCGAAAGAGGAACGCGACGACGCCCGATCTTCGCCCGCCGCGAGACGGAGTATCGACCAGTTTAAATATAAAACGAATCTAAAAATCCCGGTATCGCGGCGCGACGCGGCGTTTAATCTCATACGGATACGTTCCATTTTTTGGCCAGCTTTATCTGGGATCTGAACGGGACGAAAGCCGTTCCACTTGGATTCAAAGGCCGTTCATTTTGAAACTGGCACGGCCGGCCGTGTCGCGACCGCATGAATTCTAATCGGGTTCGGGCAGGCTCTCCAAACCGGCGGGAAAAACCGACTCACGTTTTCCCGGGAACCCGTACTCCACCGAAAAGAGTAACTTATGACGCTGGCCGAGCGATAACGGCCGGGCCTACAAATCCGTGAGATACATCCGAACAAAGTTTCGACGCGACCGTGGAAAGTAAGTACACCCCCGGCCACTTTTAATACCTCTCAGGCTCTTCTCGCTGCCCCTCGGGAAACGCGAGAACGATTACCAGTTTTTCTTTTTTTTTCGCCGGCGCTTGTTTCGCCGCGGGCCTCGCCCGGCTCCCCTTTAAAATTACAGTTTAATTAAACCGATCGATATCGGCGGATACCCGATCGCAAATTACGTGTTAAGTGCGAATTAATTATCCTCAAAAGTAGGATAATTGCTGCGATTACAGCGCTGTTCTTGTCATTAAGGGAGACGCGGCTAGGTTCCTACATTTCGCGCATACCGAAACGGCTGCAAATTGGAGCACGCTCGATGCCGCTGGTTTTGCGGTGCATTTATATACATATGAATAAACTCTCTCCCGGCCGCGAGTATCCTACGTATTCCCGTACCGGGGCGCGCCGAAGGACCGTCCTATTAGCTTTTATTAGCGCCTCTCGGCGGGGCTCGCCGGTGATAGTTTGCCTAATTACGCGGAATGATTAAGGAAAATTGATGCGAGACCTCTGCCCGGCCTCTGTACAAGTCCCTCTCACCGGCCCTCTGCATTTTTCATGCCCTCGCGACCCTTTTAACTCCTCGATCAACGATTATCAATGGTGCACTTAGAAGAGCGCGCTAAAAACTTAAAAACCGGCGAGCTCGTCGAGAGGAACCCTTTAGCTCCGCCTTGTCCGGGAGATATTCGATTATATCGGGAGGAGAGAACAAAGGGGCAGAGCGGACCGAGCATTTTATCCCGTGAGAAGGGCTCCGACAAAAGGCCGGGACGAAAAAATCGTGAAACTTCGCGGTACCTTTCACTTCGCCCTTTGACGCGACGAATGACGGCCGAACAGGTGCCGCCGAGGCTCGAGTTCCGAACTTGTTTAAAGTTCGGACGCGGTCCTATCAATTGCACCGAAAAACTTTTCTCCCCGGCTCGCGATCTTCGATTCCTCGCCACCATAAATTCCTTCCTTCCGATTCGTTTTGTCTGGCCAGTTCTTTAACGGCCCGTGACTTCGCGTATATACGAACGGGGCTCAATTAATCGCGATGTCATCCTTTTACTCGGCTGTCGCAACAGTGACTTCTCCATCGTCGAGAATCGTTCCCTCGGAAAACAACATCAATCGTAAGAACAGTATCCAATGTTTGACGGATCGCTGGGCCGGGCAGCCGGCAAGATTGATGGGGTTTTCCACGATACTCCCCCTTCGGCTGATCCGATTTAACGAAAGAACTCGCGTAATATACTTTCACCGACGTCGCAAGGGCCCGCGTCGATCGCCGTGTTCCGGGATTGATTAATTCGTAAAAAGCTCTCGGAATAATGATGAATTTAGCATCCGGCCGAGAGCCGAGGGAAGATTAGTTTTCTTGGTGCGCCAGAGAAAGAGGCAAAGAGTAAATGGGGCCGATCTCTCGCTGCTACTATTTGAAAGTTAAATCGTGTTCAACTTGCAAATCGTTCGTTTCGACAGAGAGAGAAAGAGAGCGGAGCGGAGGCAACCGGAGTTCGTTGATTACTCTGCGCCACCCTCCCGATTGAATCTTAATCGGGACAGTGACCAGATCAGACCTACGATTTTCCTAGCTTTTTTTCAACCTCGCGCTTTCGATCTTTATTAATGCAGATTGTTGATTACTTCTACCGCAGACCATGAATACCAACTTTTTGAATATTCACCTCATACCAGAAAATGTCAATTTCAAACCTTTCCCCTCAAATTTAAACCTTTTCACTATGAATTAAGCCGTATTAAATGTATCGTGGGATTAAAAGCTTTCTCATCGAATTTATATACATATACATTATATATATATGCATATATCATATGTATATATGGTCGGACGGTGTGCACGTACGAATCTTTTTTCTATATCGCTGCTTTATTCACGGTCGCGTCGCGAGTCGCGATCCTCCTGAATGTAAATGCCACTCATTGTCCTCCTCCCTTCGGGGATTCACGAACGCCGCGGTTTCCACGAGCGGTGTGGCGCGGTGAATGCGCCTTTGTGTCGACTTCTGAGCCACGTCGGCACGTTTTGACATCGGAACGCTATCGCGAACTACCGTCTCCGCTTAAACCGCGACAAGAGCGAGACCAAAGGAGAAGAGTGGTACTCGAGGCGATGAAATTTACTTGTTAGCGAGAGTAGCGACGTCACTCTGTCCACTCGAACCGGGGTTCGCGGGAGGATGGAAAGAGCGGAGGAGACGCCGCGCGGCTGCTCGAGTCGGAAGAGGGAAACGAGTTCGACCCGAAGAGAGGCTCCGCTTCTCTGATCGTTTTCAAATTTCGATTCACCCGATTCGAGGAAGAATCCCGTCGCACAAAGACGAATTACACGCCTGCCCGTTCCGCAAAAAAGTAATTGTACAAAATTTGATGCGGAATAATTTTCCACAGACGATACTTTATATCACAAAGCGTTTCCCTCAAAGGCAGGACGGGGAGCCCTTGGAACGAAGGTAGAAAAAATTCCGTTCTCTCTCGCGGTACGTATTCAACAAGTTAAAAAGCGACGTGCCGGTTTTAAATATTGACACTCGTTCGGAGGGAGAGGAATTATTTTTCGACCGATCGCTCGGTTTGCTCGCCGCGAGAGAGTATTTGAACACGGAAAGTACTCGTATACTCCGTCGGACGAATTATTCCACGGAAGCGATGACGCAGAGATTTTCTTCCAGGCCCGTCCACGACTCCGAGGTATTTTTATTAGACCGTAGGACGGAACGGGTTCACGAATTATCCGCGACTTTCTCGTTCGATTTTTCTGCACGGTCAACGCCCGACGGCGTCAAATAATTTATATCGACGGGAAGAGGGTTTATTTCATTTTCGGCCAGAATTTCGCGGCGCGTCGGTTCATACTTGGCACAATGGAACGTGCAGCCGTTAGCTAATTGCCATCCAGCGAAGAGGAACGACTTTCCGAGGTGACAAAATTTACTTAGCACGGCTAACGACATCATTGCCCACTTGAACGGGCTTGTCAGAGGGAATGACAGAGACTGGCGGGCTGAATAGAGAGAACGGGCCGGAGGTAGACGTAGGAGAGAGGATCCGCGGTGCCAAGTCGCGCAGGGACATTAATATTTGCCTGGTTCACTTAACATGGTAAATTAGCTGTTTTGAAACATGCCATGGCTTCCTGTCCCGGAACAGATTTCGCTTCGCACACGAGTTCCCTCGCTAAATCCTCGCTTCAAAATCTATACCATATTTATTTCACGAGATACGGGAAACGTCCTCACGGACACGGAACCGTATCTCGTTCTTTTTATCACGTGCACCCGGCTAATAAGTTACAGAGTTCAAGGCAGAGTATCGGATCAAATATTTATGGGACTTTGCCAGTAATGAAATATTTTCTACGCTACATCCCCCTTCAAAGCGTTTCTCGTCCGTTTCTGACCCAACGAGATCGTAATGGACGACGCGGTTTTTTTTTTATAAAACAACCGCATTTGATGAAACAGCGTTCATTTTTTAGTATTGATTAACTCGCGATCCTGAAGTGTGTTTAAATCAAAAATAAAAACACTTGTTCTTAAGGAGGTCCATCTGGTACAGATTCGGACAGTGAAGTTTAGCCACCTTCGTGTTTGTGTGCGTTTCCTAGCGGGACACATTGAAATTTCGATATATACATACATATTGAAATTTCAATGTGTCCCGCTAGGGAACGCACACAAACGCGAAGGTGGCTAAACTTCACTGTCCGCGATTGTACATAGCAAGTCAAATGCAAGTTATAGAAAAGGGGAGCTTGCTTGACTAGAATATATGTCAATAACGGAGGTTATCTACTGCTGAAAGATGCAGATTTCGTTCGTTGTGTTATTATATTTCTCGATTCATAGTTATCCAATCTACCTAAATATGCAATTAAAATATTCGTTAAATGTTTCTCTTTAATATGACATAAATTTCATTCAAAACTGTCTGTCAATGCCTAATAAATTAGCGATAGAAGTCTGGGAAATCACTCTTTTCCGTATGACTACATGTAAAATTGTAAAAAATATTTATATTAACACATTAAAGGCGGGAGTCGTAGTACTACGATTCTACCTATCATACTTTCAAGATCCCCCGCCTTTAATGTGTTAATATCTCATCATTAAGGTATACAAATAATTAAAAAATTTTTTTTAGGTATCCTGGTATACTGTTATGGACCATTNTAACGAAACAGAAAATTGCTCGGGGGACGCGTGCGCGGGAACACGGTGCCGTGGTTCATTTCGCGTTTTAATTTCGAACACCGACGCGGAAAAACTCGCGACCGTGCGCGCGTTTCGCTTATTTACCGGGCCGTTACCGGTCCGACTTTCGGTGGGAAATAAAAATTCTGCCCGAGTACTTAACACGGACGGGCGTTCGATATACGGGTCAGCCGGTCGTCGACATTCCGGGACATTAATTTCAGAAGTGTTCCTATTCACACCCGTGCATGGGTTCATTGGCCCGTAAGGGCTCTTTTCAAAGGGCGGCTCGCGCGCGACCGGAGGGAGATCTCTTTGAAAACCGGCACCGGCTGCCCCCGTCCCCCGTTTAATATTAATAGCAGCATTTGCCGCGGCCTCCGTATGAACGACATTTAACTAACGAGACGCCCCGATTCGGTCACCGGGCTCCTTTGCGTTTTCTTTCGTTTTTAGTCCCCCATCGATCGACGTAATTCTACCAGAGCTTCTATACAGACGAACAACGAACTAGGATCGCGTTTCTCTCGTCTATTATTACCAGGATCCATTTCAAGGAGCTCGCGACTGCGTTCGACGCGCGGATTTTATAATTCATAAATACGCACGTATAATCGCGGGTTCCAATTATAATAAAATAAAATCCAAGCCGGAATCGATAGAGGTTTAACAATAAACCTTTNTATGACTACATGTAAAATTGTAAAAAATATTTATATTAACACATTAAAGGCGGGAGTCATAGTACTACGATTTTACCTATCATACTTTCAAGATCCCCCGCCTTTAATGTGTTAATATCTCATCATTAAGGTATCCAAATAATTAAAAAATTTTTTTGAGGTATCCTAGTATACTGTTATGGACCATCAAATTTTTTTTTTGTGATCCATCTGTTAATTCCTTAACCGGATGAACCTCCTTAATGAACCGTCGACGCGGGCGCGATATGAAGTGATCGAAGCCTTAATTCCCGGATAGAACGACGCGGTGATAAACTATAAACTCTCGGGATGAGGGCAATAAAACGTGGCAGTGCTGTCTGAAAGTCTGAACTTGGAAAGAGACCCGTTCGTAACAGTCTTATCGCGACACTACGGTTCGATATAAAGCTTGATAACATGTATTTACGCATCGGGCACGAGTATTCCCGAGCTTTCTGCCTTAAAAGGGTCTCTGTGTCGGTGGCCTCCTGTAAAGAACGTGCTTAAGCCTAATCCCGGAGTTATGGGAGGACGGTGATGCCGCGGCCTGAATTGCCGAACGAAACCACATTTTTTATGAGGGAACACGCGGAGGTGTATTTTTCTTATCGCGACGAGGATTACGACTATAAATATATTGGCCCGTGACATCGGTCGTAGGCGATCTGAAGTGAAGCATCGCGGCCTCGGGAATTCTTACCGAACAGGACTCGTTCACCGGATCCAGGATCATCGCTCTCGCGAGTGAAAAACCGAACGGGCACTTCGCGTCGAGCCCCGTTTAATTCTTCGACGCTGAAAACGTTGTACCGTCGATAGTCGGGAAGTTAAATTCCAATTACACGACATAACGCGCGGGCAAACGCGTGGAGGACGAGGTACGAGAGGAGAGGATGCGCGAAAATTTCTCGTTTAATTTTACGAGAGGGTGAAAGCGCATCGAGTAATTACGGTCTTTACGCGGGGGCGAAGTTATTTTCCACCGAGCAGTTTCCACTTCCTATCAATCATTTTCCCTTGCGTCGTCGTTCCGCGGCAATTAAATTCGATTATTATTACTCGACGCCTCTCGCGCGCCTCATTCGCCGTCACGGAAACCGTCCCGCATTGTTTACCCCTTAGTTTTCTCGCTTCATCGTGCATAATTCCGATCCGCAGGTATCCCTCCCGATCTCCGATCGCGTTTCCCTCCTGCCGTTGGTTTTTGCCGGTCGGCATAAATTTTCGGAAAAGAATGCCCGGGCACGGACTCCTCGGAATTGATTTTCGACACGAGAAGATGTAGACTCTCGCCGACGGGGTATTTGGTTTTCGCCCGGGACGCCAGAATTTTCGGGCTCACGTACAGCCGGCGAGAGTAACCGCGTCTGTATGTATCCCGGTGCAACGTTTCGAGCGCAGAAGTAGCTGGGCGAATGCGGCGGTTAGGCCGAATCGGTATCACGACTTGGGAATCGTGCCATGCTTAAATTGGATTCTATTCTCGAAGGAGTAGCCGAGCTAACGGGTTCGCGGTTGGCAAACGGAAGTCTCCTGGCACTTCCTCCGTCTTCCGCCGTGCCGGGCCGCCGCTCTGGAATTTCCAATCCTGTCTGCTCCTCCTCGAAGGAAGGAAGGAAGCCCACCATATTTAGGGCGACCCTTGTATTAAATTCAGAATACAGAGTGTTCCGGCGCGCGTAGTTACGTTAAAACGCGGTTTTCGGCTGGCTACGTCGATTCCAGAAGGGCCAAGGGCGTCGCGAAATCTTGACGAAGTCCTTTAAGGAGGTTCATCCGGTTAAGGAATTAACAGATAGATCTCCAAAACAAAATTTGATATTCTATATCAGTATACCAGGATACCTATAACGGCGGCTCGCTCGGAATCAAGAGACTCGTTTAAAGTATACGACAACGGCAGTGGACATCTTTTACTTAAATAACCAAGCGGTTGCCATCGGAATCCTATGAGATATTCCGTAGACGGAAACGAGGATCTCTACAGACACGTTTAAAGTCACGACCAAGTCTATTTCACGATTCTTTCATCAAAACTTCTCTTTTTACGATCACGGGACGAGTCTCCAGTGGCTGTACAGATATTTCAGCTGTTTGTTTCCTTCTTTTTTTTTCTTTTTTGAAGCGGCACGGCAACGGGAGTCGACGGCAATCTCAGGAAACAAGAACGTGTACCTTTATTATACTTCTGTGAATCGCGTTGCTTTGTCCGCCTTTATCGCTGACCTGTTCCACTCGTCATTTCCTCATCGTTCAGATCCACCCGCTACCGCGATAATCCACGACCGGCTTTACACGTATTTTTTTTGTTTTTACATAAAAATTCCACTCTGCCGATGACCGAATTAGCGCGCTTTGATCCACGTTGTATCGTGTCCAGAGGCACGTTCGACGCTTGTTCGGTCTCCTGCGAGAGACACGAGCCAGCATTCTCTTCGCTTTGTGCTCGTCGCGCATCCAAACCTGGATTTACGAAATAATTACGAGGCCAGGCTAACGCGACTTAAATTATTCCCAGGTTCGAACGAGGACGAAATAGCTGACGGTTGATATTTCAGCGTCAGCCCATGGGATGAAACATTTCTCTTCATTATTTCACGCGCCCAGCTGACACTATAACCGAACCGCATAAATCTTACGGAAGATTTAAGGGACGCGCGTGTAATATAAAACGCGTGATAGTTTTTCCGATAATTGAACTAACCCGTCGCAGTTATTCTTGATCCGCGGGACGAAGCGGTCAATTAAACCCGCTATTCCCTACAATTTCGTTCCGCGGGATCTCGTCGTCGTTTTTCCCGTGGAACTGCGCGGCATTAAAGATTCCGCGCGCGACGCGTTGATGAAACGCACGGCCGCAGCTGCTTGTTTACGCAGCCCGGATGCGTAACGCGACGCGTCGCCAAATGAAATTGCGGAAAACTCGTTAGGACGCGCCGCCGCACCGCGTTATCATTTACGTTCTGGGAATTTTAGGGAAGCGCTGCGCGTCGCGCACTGTTCAATTTATAAAACGCCGGTGTCCGTTTCCGCGCCGCTGGGCCCTCCGAGGCCGCGCGAACAATGCAGTGATCAGAACGACCTCCCAGGGATCGCCGCCCGGGTATTTAAACGCCGATACAGGCCTACCTCTGCCAAAGATTCGTTTGTCACGTTCGTCCAACTGCCGAATCGCGTCAAATAAAAGTTGTACGAAAAGTCGTTTTACAAAATGTAGAAGGTTAAACGTTTAGAAAGACTCGAAGCTCCGCGTCTGCAAGCTCTTCCTCCCGCGGAAGTGTTGAAAAAGACACTGAAGCGTCGTCGGCGCGAAATTAACGAAACAGAAAATTGCTCGGGGGACGCGTGCGCGGGAACACGGTGCCGTGGTTCATTTCGCGTTTTAATTTCGAACACCGACGCGGAAAAACTCGCGACCGTGCGCGCGTTTCGCTTATTTACCGGGCCGTTACCGGTCCGACTTTCGGTGGGAAATAAAAATTCTGCCCGAGTACTTAACACGGACGGGCGTTCGATATACGGGTCAGCCGGTCGTCGACATTCCGGGACATTAATTTCAGAAGTGTTCCTATTCACACCCGTGCATGGGTTCATTGGCCCGTAAGGGCTCTTTTCAAAGGGCGGCTCGCGCGCGACCGGAGGGAGATCTCTTTGAAAACCGGCACCGGCTGCCCCCGTCCCCCGTTTAATATTAATAGCAGCATTTGCCGCGGCCTCCGTATGAACGACATTTAACTAACGAGACGCCCCGATTCGGTCACCGGGCTCCTTTGCGTTTTCTTTCG
>SMSR01015891.1:0-18196 GCA_019453355.1 Ceratina japonica | reverse complement strand
CGCATCCAAACCTGGATTTACGAAATAATTACGAGGCCAGGCTAACGCGACTTAAATTATTCCCAGGTTCGAACGAGGACGAAATAGCTGACGGTTGATATTTCAGCGTCAGCCCATGGGATGAAACATTTCTCTTCATTATTTCACGCGCCCAGCTGACACTATAACCGAACCGCATAAATCTTACGGAAGATTTAAGGGACGCGCGTGTAATATAAAACGCGTGATAGTTTTTCCGATAATTGAACTAACCCGTCGCAGTTATTCTTGATCCGCGGGACGAAGCGGTCAATTAAACCCGCTATTCCCTACAATTTCGTTCCGCGGGATCTCGTCGTCGTTTTTCCCGTGGAACTGCGCGGCATTAAAGATTCCGCGCGCGACGCGTTGATGAAACGCACGGCCGCAGCTGCTTGTTTACGCAGCCCGGATGCGTAACGCGACGCGTCGCCAAATGAAATTGCGGAAAACTCGTTAGGACGCGCCGCCGCACCGCGTTATCATTTACGTTCTGGGAATTTTAGGGAAGCGCTGCGCGTCGCGCACTGTTCAATTTATAAAACGCCGGTGTCCGTTTCCGCGCCGCTGGGCCCTCCGAGGCCGCGCGAACAATGCAGTGATCAGAACGACCTCCCAGGGATCGCCGCCCGGGTATTTAAACGCCGATACAGGCCTACCTCTGCCAAAGATTCGTTTGTCACGTTCGTCCAACTGCCGAATCGCGTCAAATAAAAGTTGTACGAAAAGTCGTTTTACAAAATGTAGAAGGTTAAACGTTTAGAAAGACTCGAAGCTCCGCGTCTGCAAGCTCTTCCTCCCGCGGAAGTGTTGAAAAAGACACTGAAGCGTCGTCGGCGCGAAATTAACGAAACAGAAAATTGCTCGGGGGACGCGTGCGCGGGAACACGGTGCCGTGGTTCATTTCGCGTTTTAATTTCGAACACCGACGCGGAAAAACTCGCGACCGTGCGCGCGTTTCGCTTATTTACCGGGCCGTTACCGGTCCGACTTTCGGTGGGAAATAAAAATTCTGCCCGAGTACTTAACACGGACGGGCGTTCGATATACGGGTCAGCCGGTCGTCGACATTCCGGGACATTAATTTCAGAAGTGTTCCTATTCACACCCGTGCATGGGTTCATTGGCCCGTAAGGGCTCTTTTCAAAGGGCGGCTCGCGCGCGACCGGAGGGAGATCTCTTTGAAAACCGGCACCGGCTGCCCCCGTCCCCCGTTTAATATTAATAGCAGCATTTGCCGCGGCCTCCGTATGAACGACATTTAACTAACGAGACGCCCCGATTCGGTCACCGGGCTCCTTTGCGTTTTCTTTCGCTTTTAGTCCCCCACCGATCGACGTAATTCTACCAGAGCTTCTACGCAGACGAACAACGAACTAGGATCGCGTTTCTCTCCTCTATTATTACCAGGATCCATTTCAAGGAGCTCGCGACTGCGTTCGACGCGCGGATTTTATAATTCACAAATACGCACGTATAATCGCGGGTTCCAATTATAATAGAATAAAATCCAAGCCGGAATCGATAGAGGTTTAACAATAAACCTTTGACGCGCGGTACGGTTACTTGAAAAGGAGCGTATGTATAATGAAGCCATGGTCTGGCTTTATGACGGCGCGGTCATTGTCCCGTACAGAATTTATTACTGTTTTGTCTTAAACAGAATGGGCGAATAACGCGCGTGAATAATCCGTAGAATTTTAATTAAGGAACGAACGCGCGCGAGTGTTTGCGCCCGAGGTAAAGAAGTAAATGGCGGATCCGCGGTAATGAACCCTTAAACGCGCGACAATAGGTCCTCGCTGTGAACGGAAATAGTTTTTTTCGCTGAACGCGAATAACGCGTTGTTCGACGGGCGGGCGAGCCGGAGTTTAAATCGAGTCCCGGAAGAGTGAGTAACAGCGGGAGGAGGAGTTCGGTCCCGTCCGTCGTCGTCGTGATCGATCTACGTTTTCATTGGCGTTCATCCGGCCTTTATTCGCCGACAGACGCGCGGAGCTAAGCACGGACAATGCTCATAAATTTTTTCCTGCCGTGGCAGACACCGGTTCCGCTTCATTTGCATTGTCTCAGGGCGTACCCGTAACCGGGGATGCGCCCGGATCGATCGGTTCGCCGGGGGTTTCCATTGTCTCGGCCCCGGTGTCGGTATCAATCGCGGAGCCACGTTCATTATAACGGCATTAGAAAAGCTTTTTTCAAAAGGCGCGCCGGGATATGGATTCGCCGAGAACGTCCTCGTCGCCGGGAAATTGCAGAGTAAGCGGCGTGGGAGCGCGCGATTTCCGTTTTCCAATGGGTACGCGATTAACAAACAAACTCCGTGGAACTCGCAAGAAGATCAAATGGCTTAGATTCGGGGCAAACAGAGACAGGATTTGCGAGAGTCAGGGGGGGACGCGGGGAGAGTCTGATCCCTGATCAACGGAACTGGGAACAAAACCAAACTGCGTTTAGAGATCCGGCGATCAACGGTGGGTTTTGTAACGGGAAAGTTCTTGCCGACGAGAACGAGGGACCGACTTACATTAGGCTCGGCCGGTTGCGGCGCGTCAGGGGCGAAGGGTTGACGGGACGCGGGAGGCGGAAAGATGAAAAGATGTTTCGTCCGTTCGACGTATACGCGCGCCGACGGCGAGGAGGCGACCTCGAATTGTGAAAGCGGTAAAACAAGACATTAGCTTTATGGAGTGGAAGGAGGCGGAGAGAGAAAGAGAGAGAGAGACAGGGGACAAGTCGAAGGCAAAAAGGTCGGGAGACAGTGGGGGAGGACAAGTGGCCACGGACCTGGACCTTCTCCAAACCTACAGAAATTCCGTCGGTCGTGTTCCCCGTTGTTGGAGGCCGTACACACAAAACCAAGATTTTAAACTCGACAATAAACCGCCACAAACTGGGACGCAACAATTTTGTCGATCCCCGTGCTCAGTCGTTCGTTATTAACGTTTCAGGACCCTTTCACGGCGTTCGGTACCTTTATTCCTACCCCCCCGTTTTCTCTTNAACGTTTCAGGACCCTTTCACGGCGTTCGGTACCTTTATTCCCATCCCCCGTTTTCTCTCCTTTGTTTCCACGACCTTGTCTCTATCGCCGCGTTTCTTTACCTTCCCGTCACGCAAGCGTATACTTTATTACGCATAAAGTGGAATCCGTAACGCGGCGTTCAACGAAATAACGTTCTTTTATGTTTCATACTGAGAACTGTCTCATTTTTTATTCCCAAAGATGTGCGCTGTACTCGTGCCAAGCGCGAGCTTCCTCTCTTTCACTGGCCCATAACTGCGCGAGTAAATTATGGACGTACGTCGATCAATCTGATTTTTATGCCAGTACAAACCGTGACCCGAAGCGGAATTTTTTAAACGTCCCACGTTGACCTATTTATAATCGTGAGACATTAACGATCTTAGTTTCACGGAGTATCGCAATTGTGGCTCATGTTCAAATTACTCTCTCAATTACAGTGTGTAATCGCCTCCAGCCGGAACGAGCATGAAACTAATCCTGAAACTTGTTTCAAGCTAGATCGGACGGGTTTACTCGGTTCCAAAGGAAAGGCCGGACACATTTATCGACGTCTGGTTTCCAAGTTCGAAAAGTTATCACACCGATCGATTAACACGCAAATAACGTAAATGGTGAGGACACAAATCTCGTTTGGATAATTTCTTCAAATAATTGCGACGAAACGACAACGAAATTCGTGAGCGCAACTTATGTCCGACCAAAAACCGACTATTCTACTTGCGGTCGATCGTACGGTAACTAAATCTATTCGTCACGTAAAAAATATTTAAAGTTAGTTATTCTTTTCCTTGGAAATTTTTAAGAACGATTTCTCAGACCGGTCGTTTCGTAATTAATATCGGCGAAACGTTTGAACTAGCTCGGTCAGACTTTCCGAGTAGGTGTAAGGTCCGTGCGGTTCATTTGCGTGATAACCTAGATCCGAAAACAAAAACCTATTGTCTGGCCGTTGAATATCGCGATGACGCACTTTGATAATCAGAAAGACTTTCGAGAACTCGCGTTCCGATAAGGTGGAAGGAACCGAGGGCCAGCGATACGAAATAGAAAATCGGGCCACCGATTCTTTTTACAACTTTCATTCGAAATAATTTCGTTCTGCGAAGAGAATTCGTCTCGATTCTATTAAATCATCATTCGTCCCGTCGATCCGCGCGTTTTGGAATCCTTTTCACGGCGACTACCTCGCATGTTTATTCAAGGCGACGAGCTCGAGGACTGATCTGTATGCAAAACGCGGCACGTTTCGCGGTTACGTCGAATCTCTCGTTAAATATTGCACGCGGGCCGATCGGGGTCGAGCCGTTCGCGCGTTTGTCGCCGGCCACGGGAAGAAAGTATAGAAAGATCGGGGTGAAATCTGGCTGGCGTTGGCCCGCGGTCGGATCCGCGCCGTTAAATCGAAATTGCGAGGAGGAGACGAAACGCGATGCGAAATTTTGATAATAAGAGAAGGGACGACGCGAGGGAAACGAGGCAGAAGGCGGAATGACGAATAGCGGGAAATCGAAGGGGAACGACTCGGCCATAAATCGTNTATTCAAGGCGACGAGCTCGAGGACTGATCTGTATGCAAAACGCGGCACGTTTCGCGGTTACGTCGAATCTCTCGTTAAATATTGCACGCGGGCCGATCGAGGTCGAGCCGTTCGCGCGTTTGTCGCCGGCCACGGGAAGAAAGTATAGAAAGATAGGGGTGAAATCTGGCTGGCGTTGCCCCGCGGTCGGATCCGCGCCGTTAAATCGAAATTGCGAGGAGGAGACGAAACGCGATGCGAAATTTTGATAATAAGAGAAGGGACGACGCGAGGGAAACGAGGCAGAAGGCGGAATGACGAATAGCGGGAAATCGAAGGGGAACGACTCGGCCATAAATCGTACCCGCGCGAAGGCAAATGACTACCGACGGTAATAAAACGCAAACCTCTCACGCGTGTGCCGCGAACCTTTCTTCTCTCCCTTCTATGGCCACCGGATTCAATCGTGACAAGGAATTTTTATAGCTCGCGTGGCTCACGTCGCCGTTCTAACGAAAATTTATGACCCTGCCGCGCGTGTCATATTCTATCTAATACGAATCAACTTTTTCAGACGCTGCGAACTCGAATCGCGACAATATTTCTTCCAAGAGAAATTACGTACGATTGTTAGCGGTCCAATTCGGACGGGACCGTTTCTACTTTCGAGAGGCCGACGTTCGATCGCACTCATAAATTTTGTAGCCCGAGCGTCTGCCAACGGACACGACTACTTCGGCTACTTGAAACATGTTTCGCACGCTTACCTTATCGAAACGAGTATCATGGCGAATATCAGGTACTTTCCAAGCAGCGGCACGACCAGCGACGTAGGCGGAATGATCTCGACGACCAGCAGGAAGAACACGTGGAGACTGATGAGAATGGAGATGGAAAGCGTGACCTGTAACACATACGATTCCGAGCTTCAACGTCGGGGTCTCGCATTTTTACTCATTTTCGTCGGGGCCACGTCACGTCGCGGCCTCGTACAAAGATAATTGCTCTTATTTCCTTTGCGACACAGATTTGGTCGCGCAACACCGTTTCCTTTTTTTCCAATGGGAAAACATCTTTTGCCCAGAGTCGCGGCCAAGATGAATCTACGGCCACCGGTTTCAACGCGAACCGCCCCTGACAAGAGACAAATTAAACTCTATTCAAAAGGGACCCGGAAATTGCGGATAGCGGACGGGAAAATTCGTATTTATAGCGTGAACAAAGAATACAGGGAAAATGAAAAATACCAAAGAGCGTGCTAGGAAAGGAAATATAGGTAGCGAGCTATTACGAAATTAAATCCATTTGTCACGCGTTTCAGCTTCGCGACTCGAACGCACGAGCAAAGGCGACGGTAGGCGGTACATAATTATTTGACAATCGAATCGCGGAATTAGCAAGGATTCTGTTAAACATTTCGGGAAACGTTTCCGACGACGTTAAAGCGAGGTCGCAGGATTCATCGCGCAATTTGAATTTTTAGTAGAGAACTTTTGCGCCGACGACGACGACGACGGCGGCGCGACGGAGGGTGTATATGCAGTTCGTTACGAGGCATTCAACGGGTTTCGTGGAAATTTGTCAGAGAAACTCATTGCCGCGGTATTCCCGTTCTAGCCCTAAAGGACGGATTATGTTCGCGTGCGCTTTTCAACTCGCTTTAAGATTCCTCGGCTGATCCCCCCGGCTGAAAGCCCGGACAAATCGCGCGTCGCACACGGCGAAACTTTAATGACGTCGTAAAACCGATGCGCCCAGATTTCGTACATATTTTTTATTGTTCCCCGACCCGGGATAATAACGGCGGGAGATCGGCACGAAAGCGATCCGCGCGCACTCCTCTTTAAAAACTAAATTGTCTCGTTCGCCCCGGAACACGGTTTTTTTTAACTATTCCTGATATTCCCGAGTTTAAGAATTCCGCGGGAGACATTGGCCAGAAGAAGTGGCGCGGTAGAACGGAAACTTGGAGCCTCTTACACAGTTGAAACCTTGTTGCCCGCAACTTTCGCCGTTATTAATCCAAAGTTTCCGAGCAGCCGTTTCCGGCCACACGAACAACAGGATGTATCGAATGAACAATACGCAGACACGAACGCCGCCGTCTTTGCCGCCGCCGCGCCGCTCGCAATTGGGTCAATATTGTTCTACGTCGACACTGGCTGACACACCTACCGAGCGCGGCAAATTGGATCTCGTCTAATATCGGGGATAAAGAGCACGGGAACCGCGGCGGCGACGGTCTTACCGAATCGGGCGACCTAACCGTAATTCGATTTCCGCGTTTCATTTACTAATTGTACGTTTCTACGATCGTTCGTCAATTCCGGTTCGCGCGAGAGTCGGAATTCTCATATTGGAAGATGACAATGTGGCCGAGCTCGAAATTGTCATTGAGCGGAACGCTGATCGTCAGCAGCCGTTGGCCGACAATGCATTTTGCGTCGGTGGGTGTGGCAGCGAACGCGCGTTATACGTCCGAGCCTCGTCTCGTATATCGCCGGTGTCTGTTTTGCTCTATCACCGACTAATCAGAACTCATGACGATCGACAGATAACATGACAACCGTGCACGCCTCGTCTCGCCTACGCTTCACCGAATCTATTTTACTGTACGAACGTTGCGTCATCGAGCGATGCACGCGACCGCGCGAGTTCCTTGAAAAACGCGTCGACCTTATTTTACTTTCGTACGTCTCGAGTCTTTGTTAAATACGATCTAATTCGACTCGGTTCGCGAGGCGTACGCGCATCAAGCCTGTGGTCGAATTAACCTAATTGAAGTTTATTAACCGTGCGCAAACTTGTAAATCGGATTAGAGCCCGCCTATTGAATCAAANTCATGACGATCGACAGATAACATGACAACCGTGCACGCCTCGTCTCGCCTACGCTTCACCGAATCTATTTTACTGTACGAACGTTGCGTCATCGAGCGATGCACGCGACCGCGCGAGTTCCTTGAAAAACGCGTCGACCTTATTTTACTTTCGTACGTCTCGAGTCTTTGTTAAATACGATCTAATTCGACTCGGTTCGCGAGGCGTACGCGCATCAAGCCTGTGGTCGAATTAACCTAATTGAAGTTTATTAACCGTGCGCAAACTTGTAAATCGGATTAGAGCCCGCCTATTGAATCAAAATCTCGGCGATCAATGGATCCCGAGACACGTACTATTAACACAGCTGCGCACAAGTCATTAAACTTATTAGTCGCTACGATCATGGATAGCTGATTAACCGACGTAACGGCGTGGCACGTCGTTATCGGGCCGCGACGATGAACAGTGAGTCAATTATTCAAATCCGGGCACGGTCTCGCTCGAAATCCTCGTCGTACGAATACAAAATTAAACCAGAAACGGTCTCGGCGTTGTCACGCGTGCACGGAGATTGGCCGGCGCCGCGACGAGGGCATTATCGTGAAAACGGAATGCGCGATCGAAACGTTAACGGGCTAGAACGGCGTTCGTGCCCGACGGAATACACAGCCGGGGTTTTCCTCGAATCGGTTATCAAGGGAAACTATCGCCGCGACGTGCAGCTTCCGAGATCAGATGAACCGTAATTACGCGGGACCCGGCGAACGTTCGGACTCGAAGTATACTGTACTTCGCGGAGCCGCGTCACGGGGTGAAACGTCGGGACATTTGACTCGGTAAAATGTCAAACGATCGCGCGGGCGTCGGATCACGGAAATAGAAACCCGACCCGAGCAACGATTTCAAGAACGTCTCCGATTTATTTCCACGCGAACTTAATCGCCCCGAATACGCGATCGTTTCTCTACGGCAAGCTCTATCGAAGAACGTATGATATACCGACACGTTTTTAGGCCCGAGAATTCCAATGGGGGCGAGAAGTTCTCGACGGAGATGATCGCGTCGCCATAAAAAGGGGATGTGCAATTTCGACGAGCGCCACGGGTCAATCACCGGACCGCGATATTGCTTATCGATTCTCTCGGATTGATTGACATGCCTCGAAGACTAAATAGCCACGAGCTCGAGTCTCCGTCCTTTCCCGAAAAAAATTCACAGTTTTTCGATTGACCCCGCGACCAAATGTCCGTATCGCGTGTTTCACGTTCAAAACGTCGGGCGTTTATTTCGTTATTTTATTCTCGACAGAATGGACGGTACGTGGAAAGGATCGGCGATCCCGGCGAAGCGGTAGTTCCTTGACCGTAATAGTCACAGTGTTTCCCTATGGCCAACAACTGGAGTTTGACCGACGGACCATGAGCATTTGAGTTACCGACTCGCTGCTTACGTTCCAAAGGGAACAAGGAACTTTCACGGATTCTTCTGTAAACAACTCTCCACGCACCGATACGGAATAGTGCGTTCCGCTAGAATTTCTCTGCGAGCGGCGACTGCTGCCGCGTTCAAAATGATCATTGACGAACAAACGTGGGCGCACGTAATAAGAGGGTTTCTCTCTCTCTTTTGAACGGTGGAAAAACACGATAAGCGTCGCGACAGTTGATTTCAGAGGACGTGGAAATGGAAAGGTGAAAAGAGTTTCAAAGCCACGGTGACGCGAGTCCTTTTATGCAGAGAGTAACGTCGCAACGGAAACCATCGGCAAAGCGTTTTCCCTCGTCCCGAGAGCACGTCGATAAAACCCGGCGCCCGATTTTTCCCTGCGAATCCGTCAAGAGCGAACGAGGAGGAGCAAAAGAGAGAGAGAGAGAGGAACAGAGAGAGATTCGGAGATAAGAGGCCCGTCGAAGGATGGCGAGGATGAAAAAGCGCATCGATGACGGAACCCGTCGCAACGCCGGTTCCCTTTCCTCTATTTATTCTGTCGCGTATCGAGGAGGCTCTCACAAAGAGAATCGGTTCGCCCGGAGGCAATTTTCGAAAGGCGGTCGAAAAGGGCGAGGGAGCCGGCGACCGCGAAGAAATGAAACGAGGCTGCGGGTGTGGGTGGGGCCGCGGCGCCGCCGAGAGCCGGCGGAGAGCCGGGAACAGGAAGAGGGCTCGTGGGTGGAAATGAAAAATAGTCGACGTCGTCGGCCAAAAGTAACCGCCGGCTCGTACCCTTACCAGATAAGGGAAAATAACGAGGCCGACAGCCGCGCAGAAGAGAACTAATTCGTCGCATATTTCACACGCGTCCGTTTTACCGACGCTAAGTATAGGTAAGCACGCCCGTTATCCGGGATAAAGGAATTAATTGCATTCGGCTCCGGTCCCCATTCGTCTTTTTCCTTCCGCCACTCCGCCGCCGACGCCGCCGTCGAGAGAAACGGCCCCGGCCGTCGGCGAAGCCGCCGATCCGTACTACTTGCCGTATGTGTACGTGTCGCGGCGCCCGTCGCCGTGACTGGCATCTGTCAATTTCGCTCCGATACTTCTCGCGTATGTTTGCGGGACGGCTTTTGTGCCGTGATGCCCGGAGGCAACGGTCGGACCGACTTTGTTTCCGTGTCGTCTTACGTCGAGTAAATATCGGGGAATTCGACGCGAGATCGAGTTCTCCCGCGTTTCCTGTCACGGGGAACTGATTTTTACACGTATAGCAAGTAGTGCGTATACTTTCGGAGGAACGGAACGTCGGAAACGCGACCGGTGGACCGACTTCGGTCTAATGAAACTTGCATACCGGGGGTGAAACACGGTTACCCAGTGAAAACTTTCGCCGCGATGATTAACGGGCCGCCATAAATTCCAAGTTTCTCCATCGGATTTATATTCGTTGCGCGGGTTCATTCGCCGTGGAAGAACGCGAAAAACGAGAACTCGGGAAACGTGCAATTACTGTTGCACCCTTTCGCCGACTCGTTGCCAGGCCGGCTTTCTCTCGTTCCCTCCGCGTTTATTCACCCGCTCACTCGTACCTATTTTCACCTCTCGCGGTTTCCGCGGATACCGGAAAATCGGCGAATCGCTCCGCGAAAGGAGTTTGCAGACGTTTTGTATCGTGCCGATCCTCGCGGCCGGCGTAAAAGCGATTAATCGCGTTGCGGTCGCGTGACCGATTTTAATTAACGGTTTCATCGCGGTCCAAAGACGCTCGTTCGCGATTGGTCATATCTCGTGCCGAGGAAAGACGGAACCGGCGCATTTACAGGCAGCGAGTTTTAATTAACGACCCTTTGATTCGCCGCTCTTCTTATCGATCGCGAGACGCGAATATTCTTTTTTCTTTACGAAATCTTTTGTCCCGCGTTCTCTGTCTTCGACAGAGAAACTCGAACGGGAATCCAAAGAACCGACGACGACGTCTCGCGATTTCTTATTTTTAATAAAGGACGAAACAGTTTCCACTCACCTTTTCCCCGCTGTCGCTGGGCAGGTAGAACGTCAGCACCGTGAGGAAGGAAATTCCCATGCACGGGATAATTATGTTCACGGTGTAGAAAAGCGTTTTCCTTCGCATCGTTATGTTAAACGTAATGTCCAGGTACGGCTCGTCGCAGCAGGTGTAAAATTTTTCGTTTCTGCGGAAAAAAATTTGAAAATGCCGTTTAATTAAACGTCGACGTGCGGCTGCCACGCGTTTTTTAATTGTTCAACAAAAGCGGTCAACTATCGCAATTAGTATGTTCGCATTTTATCGTTCGGCCGTGACGGAGGGGCTGACGCGGATAGAAAAATCTATAAACGCTTCCTCGGAGAGAAGGGCCGGAGCAGACGGGAATTTAACGGCGAGATCCAGTTTTTCATTAACGCTTCTATGGCAGACGGCGATTTTTAGAACGCGATCCTGTCAAACGACATGCAAGGTGTCCATTCTCTCGTCCCGCGGGTCGATCGAAATTCCGGTTGCAATTCAGGCCCGTGTCTGACCGTAGTTCCCTCTGCCGTCTGCTTCCGGCCGTCTGACCACGGCAACGATATTCCCCTTACGTGACAAGTCGTTTAAATAGCCCGCAAAAACCAATTCCGGCGGTAGTCGCGTCGCGGGAGGAACGACTCGTAAAAGTAACACGTTTATTGGATTCCCTCTCGACTCGGCCGGACGCGATTCACCGGACGCACTACGTGCTAAACAAAATCAAAAGCTATTTACAGAGCAATCGGCGGGGCTCTCGAATCATCGATGGAAAGACCCTTCCATNCGCACTCCGTGCTAAACAAAATCAAAAGCTATTTACAGAGCAATCGGCGGTGCTCTCGAATCATCGATGGAAAGACCCTTCCACCGTTTTCGAATTCTCATCCGTTCGCTCTCGTCGATAAACGGTTTTCAAAAAAATCTCTCCGCCCGTTCGTCGGTTTATTTTTTTTAGCCCGGCGGACGGGCGGAACGCTAACGAACTGTTCTTCGACAAATTTTAGTAAACACCGGCCATCGGCCCGGTAAAATTGCGTGGGTAAAATTCAGGTAAACGCGACGCGGAACGCGTGGCAAAAAAAAAAAAAAAAAATAGGATTAAAAAGTAAAAACGCATGCTCACCGTACTGCGGGCACTTCTAAAATGTCCCATTCTACCGACATGTAGAACTCGGACAGGTCGACGCCGACGTCCACCACGTTACTCCCCGACTTCTCGTCCATGTGCCTCAGGTCGACCTACTCGCAACAAAAGAACCCGTCGCATCAGCATTCTCCTTAATCGGACGTGTCGATAAATCAGTAATTGTCATGCCCACTTAGGTTACTTCACGGATGAACCTGCAGCCTGAACGATAACTATTTCCCGATTGTCGGCGAACACAGAATTTTAATCGTTGCTCTCTGATCGCGAACGTCCGGCGTTCGGTAAAATCGCGTATAAATCGGCTACGCCGAGCCGAAAAAGAGTAAGCGAGACGATATGATTCTCCCGTCGAACTAAATATGATTTATTTAGTTTTCGAGTTAAGCTCGCGTCGAAAATTTATTCCGCTCCGAGATTTATCGCCGCGAGTAAATATTCACGCGGCTCGCTCCGTTGTTTAATTCGGCGTACAGTAAAGGAGTCGGAACCGAGCGGAATCGGGGGCGCGATTTAAAAATGAAGCAACGAGTAAATATCTGTTTGACTCGCGAACACAAACCGTTGACCGGGCGTTCTCCTTCGGCTGGCTGAGCGATCGTCTCGACCGAACCGAACCGGACCGGCTGCAAGCTCGCCCCGCTTAACGGGCTAAGTACGAACAATAAATTCCGAAATGAAAGTTTAAAGTGCACGTCTCGTGATGCACTTAGTTTTATCGCAAAAGCGCAACGGGAGCAAAACACTAATAAATAGTCTGGACGAATAACGGGCCATTCCCAATCGCGAAGGCCCAGAAAAAATCTATGATCAACTATGTCAGCGGAACGATCCTCATTAAAAAACTATAATATGCCTTTCGCTTTCAACTATTGTGCAGCATGACGAACAAACAAAGTCGAGAGACACTGAAAAAATCAAACTAATCGCTAAGCAGAACCCTAATTAGTTTTTCTCATGTCTTTTGACCGTGGAGAAACGAATATAGTTCCCGCCATTGGTGGTAGGTGAGTCGTCGTCGCGTCGATGATACCGGGTCTCGGTTCGTGAGTTTCGCTTAAAACGAGCCGGCCGCGGCGATTAGTTCTTTCGCGATTCCCAATGATTTCTCAGCGTTCCATTTGATCTCTTTTGCGCGAGCTGTTTTTCTCTAAGCGATTTCAAGCGTATGCCTCGTATTTAAGCGGTAAAACTTGGATGCGCAATACCGTGCAAATATTTATTTTCAACAGAGACTGGACTTCTCCCGAGTGAATTTCATTAAAAAACACGATTGTTCGTGTTGTACTGTACACGAACGTGAATCCGGTTTTAATTGCGAATAAAATTTGACGATCGATCCTTTGAACGGTATTGTTTCTCGCTAACTGTTCAATACCTCTTCAACGTTGCACATTCAGAAACACATTTGTATGCACACGCGAACGGTGCACACAAGCAAAACTCCATACATACAAAAGTATCGACAGAGAAACCTTAAGCAACGATAATACACACGAACGTTGCACAACTAGCGCAATATACATATGTATGAATAACTTTTTATGCAATCGCTTGGCTATGTATACCGGCGTTCAGCGATCAATTAACGACGACGGTGTCACAGTACGAGAAAGAACGGCAGACTCACTCGCGGTGCTCTTTTCGTGACTTTCTCATACTGCGACGATGCTTCGTTTTGAAACCGGAAGGAAATCTGGATCGTGTATGTACGTAACGTGTAGTGAGCGAGTGTGCGGGTATTCGAAAAATGTATGAGGCAACACATGGACTTGAATAATTTGTTAAGCCATAAATATTTAATGAAACGCGGTTCATATTTATTTTCGCCTATGGGAAGTAATATGTTTGGCTACGCCCGTCGAGTAATTTTATACAATGGCTCCCATTATCGGAATTCACCGAGATTCAATTAAACGCGTTGGCAATAAGCTAGTATCAAAATTTGATTAATACCGAATATTGCTTTATGACCGAAAACACTCGCGGGGTAAATTTCGACGAAGGTTTTAATCAACATTTGCCGGACGTACGAGCTGATCAAGTGAGGCTCGAGACGCGCGGCGGCCAATAATTCATCGTATGAACGTCTGCAGTCGGAATCGGATTTGCTTCTTAATTTGTTGTTTTCCGCTCGCGACGTTTCCGGTGGACGTAAACGAAACCGTGGAGCAATTGTAAAAATGAAACGCAGACGAAGCGTGTAAGAACGTGTATTCGTCGTTGGATTTCGCTTCGGTCAAAGTTCTGGAATTGCTGCGGCTCGAGCCGATGCCGGGGACGGAACGGTAAAAATATTCGGGATATATATTCTTTTGATAGATTTCCGCGAGGGCTGAGGCGAGGCTGAATTCGAAAAGCACTCTCATCTCGGGCGAAAGCACTTGGAACCCGGCAACTTTGCTAAATGTCCTTTTCGGTGCTTGCAAATCTCATCGATTGTTTCATCCCCCGCGCGCTACTTCCGAATATATGCATTTCTTTCTTCCTTCCTCCCTCCGCCGGTCTTTTGTCTCGTTCCGTGCGCGCACGTACATATGTCATGCCCCACTTTTAATTCCATCCCGGCGTTATTTTCGAAACTTTTCACCGCTCGCCGGCCGGTAAACAGAATGTTTCCCCGATTCGAGTTACTCCGCTTTGCCGGTCGTACCCCGCGTTCTCAAAGAAACCGGATAGAATCGGAACGTCGTCGCCGCTCTAATTTTATGATCAATAGAAAAATGTATTAATTACTTGTCGTTCAAGAATTCTCTCGTGCTCTCCAATTTGTTCGCGTCCAGACGTTCGCGGCGTTCTTGCTTGCCTCGGCCGGACTCTTAACGAAAGTCGTTAATTGCGCTTCTGCAAAACACAATGGTGAGAACCGTCGTCGTAAAACAGTGCTACTCGCAGTCGCAGCAGGAACGTAAGCGACTTATGGGTTAAGTAAAGCGGGAACACCAGAAATTAAACGTGGACCCTTTTCTCTACGACCGTCTCGGCTAACGACCGTTCGCTGTAATTTTGTACCCGTGAATATTAAATGGCGGCCATTAAAAACGTCCAGAGAGCTAGTTACGTGTAACGGAATTCAAATAGAGATAAAGCTGATGGAATATTAATATGACATACGGGGGCTCCTTACGAGGCACGGAATATGGAAATGGTATTCGAGAATAGCGGCAATTCCGGGGAAAATGAATAGTCTATTTCTCGGTTCTGCGGGGTAAAAACCATTCTGAAAGCACGGGTGATCGATGTTGCCAAACAAGTACAAAAGCCTGAAGGAATACGAAAGCATAAATCATTTCCTATGAAACTTTCTCACTCCTCTTTCGCTTTCCGTTGAATAATAATATTTTTGCTCCGCGCGGCTAAGTACCTATTCATAACGACGCGATATCCTGTCCAAACTTTATTCGCGAAACGGATCGAGCACGAGACCCATTGTTACGCTCTTATATTTTTTTTAACCAAACCGATATTTGCCGAAAATCGACGATTTCGCGGGGACGCGAATTTATTTACACCCAGCCGGTCGGCCCGGACTCGTTTAACGGGGAACGCGGAGAAATAAAAGGGTATGAAAAATTCGGTAGTCGTCGAAATAAAATTGGGATCATCGTTCCCGCTTCGTCGGGCCGGCCCGTGTTTTTTAGCCGCGTAACGAGCCCCGTGGAAATTATCCGCTATCGCGTTCTAGCCTCGTCGGCCCCGAGCGAAAATTGCGATCCCGGCGATGGGAATCGCGGACCGGCGTCGCAATTGCGTGTTAAACGTCCGCCGCGACCCCCGCGAGGGAATAATTTCACTTTTACGTCCGCCCGAGAAAAGTTCGAATCACCGCGAATTTCCGATTCGTTTCCCCGCTCCGGCCTTGTACTTTCCGAGCGACGACCGGGGTCCTCGGCTCGCGCGAAATTGCATGCCAATAATGAACAGACGGTCGCAAACATGATATCAACCCGTCAAACGTTTGTGTTTGCTCAACAATACCGCGCGAAATTCGCAACGTTTACACGTTCACCGAAAACAGGCTCGATACGATTTGAACAGATATCCGAGGAATGTATTCGGAGCAATGACACCGTGTTTGTTCTCGTATGAAATAATGATCGACGAAGCCGGGTCCGTTGATACCGTAAAAATCGTTTATCGTCGCTGATAATAATTTCCTGCGGGCATTATCGTTTCCTGCCTCGCGAGTTTCGTGGATATTATCGTAAAGCGATCCGAACCGTGGAACGCGAACGATCTTCCGGCGGGAGGAGGAGGAGGAGGAGGAGGACGAGGCGTAGGCGGAGGAGGATCCCCGTGCCAAGGGGAACCCTGTATCGGAAACCACAGAAGTTGGCAGACTTTTCGCGAACGATGCAAGATTCATCGGCCGGTGAATTTCGCCTAGCAGGTTAAACCGAAATTAATCGCGTTCCTTTCTGGCCGTAACCGCAAAACGTACGTTCCCGGTAACGTGTACCTAACAAGCCTCCGGAGACCACTCAACAGGTATACGACCTACCCCGCCGCTTCATGAGCCACATCAGAGGCTTTTGGTAAATCGGCTGAATGACGTCTTGCGAGTGTAAATACACGCCAGGCCACGTCGCGTCGCGCCGCGTCGCCGTTTCATATTTAAACGTTTGCGTATCAGCCCCCGTTAATTCTGTGGCCACTCGACGACGATAATCAGATCACGAATTTCCGTTACGCGCTCGATTGCTTCGATTGAAAAATGTTGACGATTTTCATATTTTTATGCCGGATGGAGTCATAAAATCTCTGGGAAATGTTTAAAACGTCTGATAAAAAGCTATAAAGTTACAAGCGATAAACTGAATACCGTTAAAATTTCAATCCTGCGTCATTTTTTTTTTATTTAAACGCTCGGAGAACATTAATTTCATGCACATTAGTTGGCTCGAAAGCGAGCGGAAGGACGAGGTCCGGCAAACGGTCAAACAGAATTTAATATACGCGGAGTTCAAGTATGTTTTGTCGGCAGGAAACTTATTAACGCGATTTAGAGTGATGAACGATCGCGGCGTGTTTACTGGAGTCGCCGCGTTACGGTAAACAGAAGTCAGAGGGGCGGATTAAATTAATTAAAAAAACTCGCGCGCGCGAGATATTATTTTCATCGCGTTGAAAATCTTAATGAACTTCGTCGGTGTTCGTCGGTCATAAGTCGGGAGGTTCGACGCGGCGGGGAATGGCGTCAAAGTTTCAATCTCTCAGCAATTAATCGCGGGAACTCTCGTTCACCGCCGGACGAACGGTTTCGCGTGACGAGGAGGTCGTCAAATCGAAAGGAAATGTTCAATCCAGATGAACTCGCGTTCGCTCTGTTTACCCTGTACATCGGTCTCCGTTATCTAATTTCAAAACGTCGAAGGAAATTTCCCTGACAACAATCGGGGAATGTAAGACAACGAGTAAAAAGAGCGAAATCCATTTATGTCGAGAATTCGCGAAAAAAGTCGTTATCGGTTTTTCCTCCCAAGTCATCCCCTATCAGTTTTGCTTTTAGTTTCAACGTCGGACGACAAATTGCATTTGGTCGGGTCGATCGAGTTCCGAAAATTGTGTATACGCCAAAAGGAAGGGTAATATGGAAAACGGCGATAAATTGGAAAACGTATTGACGATTCGATACCCCCAGGGCAGACGATGAAATTAAATATTTTTAGATCTCCGTGCCTCGCGTATTTCGACCTTCCCCGCGAACGGAACAATGACTCCGGCTTCATCCGATGAATATGAATTATTTTCGTCTGCCGATTTAAACTCTACGATAATTCGCAAACAACGTTCCCGCGCCGGACGGGCCTTAAAAACGTCCTGGAATAAAAATACCGTAAAACAATTATCGAATTAAACTTAATTAGGAGATTTAGAGACTCGTCGGAATTGTAAACGAGGACGAGCAGTTGTTCGTCCGTCTATCTTTCCTCCGCGAGGGACGGGAATTGCGAGGGAAAGTTTTTGGAACCGAATAAAATTATACACACGGTGAACATGATCTGCAAATCCTCGTAGAGCAGAGGCGAGGGATAGAACACGTTTCCGCGCTTAACGCGATCCCTTACTTCGCGATATCCCCCTTCACCGGCGAACGCTTACAAGCTCCCGCTTTTTAACACGCGTATGTACGCGCTCTAATATGGTCCAGATAAGCCGAGCCTTTTCGTACCTACGTTAACGCTTCTACTTTGTTCACATC
>SMSR01015890.1:43958-72004 GCA_019453355.1 Ceratina japonica | reverse complement strand
GGGAGTTCATATCTGAGGGGTTTCAGACCCTTGTAAAACAGTCGGTTATCCTCTGTAATTAACTTGAATCAATCGTTGGCTATAAGTGGCGTTCGTGTAGCCAAAACGAGTCAAATTAGTGGGCCCCTCGTAGTCAGGGGCGGAAATGTATGCGTCAACTTGAACCGGGTAAACCGAGGAACGACCGAGGCGGACGGGATGAACCTGAGAGGGAGGAGGCAGAAGCTTTAGCCGGATGTCTCCCAGGATATGCCACGGCTTTTCCACGGTGTTAACTAAGTCGCGGATTAAGTCGGATCAGCGCGATCGTTGATCGAGGAGCCAGTGGCTGCTCCCTCGTCCCGTAACTCTCGTTTGTTCGTTCTTAACTGGTTTTCCGGCTCCGCGACGGTTTAAAACAGTCGAGCAGTCATCGATGGTCGGAGGAATCTCGTTATCTCTCTCTTTGTCGCATTATTTCCTCGTCCCCCCGCGACCGGAACGACACTACAGACTTCCTCCGCGCAAAGTCAAGATTTTTGGAACTCCTCGCATAATCCCGCCATTATACGAGGGGATAAAAACCATAATGGCGTGAGCCACTTCTCGGCCGGATCGTGAATATCGCATTGCTTTCTCGAGCTACAAATGCTAATTCGTTTGAGGAAAACGTGAAGCGCGTCTTAACTCGTCTCTTTTGTAAACTGATAGCAGTACAATGTAGCACATGTTAACAGAACTGCTTTACCATTTCTGGAACCTTCCCGTTCCGATAAGTGACTTACACTACTCGACTTTTACTCCGTCATGTCGTAATTCATTTCTTTATCAGTGTCTTCGTAAAAATTTCAGTCTCTACAATAATAAATGAAGAATGTGAAGCAACAGCTGAAACTTGTCCGTTCAATTGAAGGAACGTTGTTGAATTATTTATGCCAGCTTGTATCGATTTAATTGAACCGAACAATTCCACTGGAACAATCGCGTAGTCATGGAATTCACCGCAAATCCTATGTTCTCTGGCTAATTTTCAATGAAACGCTGTTGTTCATTGCGACAGAGATTTTGCCGCCGTCGTCTCGCGGTTTACTTTACCACGTCGTTTCGAAATTAGTTGGGCGAATGAAATTAGAAAAATTGACACGGTTTCCGTTTGGATATCTCCCGGGAGGACGATTTTCTAGCGACGTCGTCAAGAAGAGGTGAAATTGAAAACAATAGATTCAATTTTCGAAACCGAGAGGAAACGAAATGAAACGCATCACGGTTTGCCTTACCACGTCGTTTCAAAATTAGTTAGGCAAATGAAATTAGAAAAATTGACACTATTTTCGTTTGGATATCTCCCGAGGAATGATAATTTAACGCGGAGGACGTCGTGAAGAAAGGGTGAAATTGACAACAATGGATTGAATTTTCAAAACCGAGAGGAAACGAAATAAAATATACGTATGTATATAAATAAAACGACGTTTCGAAATTAGTTAGGCAAATGAAATTAGAAAAATTGACCGTTCGGATATCTCCCGGGAGGACGATTTTCTAGCAACGTCGTCAAGAAGAGATGAAATTGAAAACAACGGATTGAATTTTCGAAACCGAGACGAAACGAAATGAAACGCCCCGCGGTTTACCTTACCACGTTGTTTCGAAATTAGTTAAACAAATGAAATTAGAAAAATTGACATAGTTTTCGTTCGGATATCTCCTGGGGGACGATATTCTAGCAACGTCGTCAAGAAGAGGTGAAATTGAAAACAATGGATCCAATTTTCGAAACCGAGAGGAAACAAAATGAAACGCACCGCGATTTACCTTACCACGTCGTTTCAAAATTAGTTAAGCAAATGAAATTAGAAAAATTGACACGATTTCCGTTTGGATATCTCCCATGGGATTCTTTCCCATTGGATCCCATTGGATATTTTCTAGCGACGTCGTCAAGAAGAGGTGGAATTGAAAACAACGAATTGAATTTTCGAAACCGAGACACCGCGGTTTACCTTACCATGTCCTTTCGCAATTAGGCGAATGAAATTAGAAAAATTGACAAGATTTCCGTTCGGATATCTCCCGGGGAACGATAATCTAACTCGGAGGTCGTCGTCAAGAAGGGGAAAAAACAACGGATTGAATTTTCAAAACCGAGCCGAAACAAAATGAAACGCACCGCGGTTTACTTTATCACATCGTTTCGAAATTAGTTAAGTAAATGAAAAAGTATGTATTTGAAAAATTGACACGATTTCCATTCGGATCTCTCCCGGGGGACGATATTCTAGCGACGTCGTCAAGAAGGGGTGGAATTGAAAACAACGGATTGAATTTTCAAAACCGAGTGGGGATGAAATGAAACGCACCGCGGTTTTCCGCGCGCTGGCCAAGTTTTATTAAACGGAGGAGTGGTCGGTCGGTCAGTCGGTTTCGCGCGGATATTGCGAGCGCGCAACTTTTTCAGCGTCGCGACGGGCGACGTCGCGTCGATTGACGGCGAAGGGTGGGCCGGGGGGACGCGGTTTGATTTGCAGCAGCGCGTCTATTTTCGCGATCCCGGCACGAAATTAACTCGGGCCCGCCGGCGGACCAACGACACGTCTCTGTGGCTAACAACGGGTGAATCGAAACCCGATCGATGGCTAATTGCGAGAGCAAGCAAGACTCGATGAGACGAGTTTGGAATATTCGGAACGCCTCTTTTAAAACAGTCGGATTTGCCGAATTGATCGAACCGGATTGTCAGATATGTCGGACGATTTGTCCCCGAATGTAACGAACCGTGCCGCTAATAATGGAAGACATGCTCCAGAATTTAATGAAACGAGAAAAAAAAAAAGAGCGAGTCGCATTGGGGCCGCCGGGTTTGACATCGGCGGGGAATTCCGAAAAACGTTATCCTGCTCGAAAAATTCAATTTCCCCGGACGCATTGTACGCGGTTTCCCGTGGCTGGCTCCCTTTTGTCGCGACACGGTCGACGAGACTCTCCGGTCCGTCTGAAAATTCTATGGTCCACCGATTAAAGGTTAAACGTTCAATCCCGTGTGCCCGGGGCTCGTTTTTACTCTCCACGTGGATTCGGCGCCGGCCGAGGCCGCCGTCGTCGATACTTTTTCATCCCGATTGTATCACTTTTAACAGTCCACCTGGTGCCGTTCACTCGGTGCTTTGAAACCAAAATTATGGCCGTCGTTCGGGGACGTCTGTTTTCTGGTAGATATAACTTGAAAGAAAAAAAGAACGTGCGGAGAGAGAACACGAACCCGGCGAACGAGAAAGAGAGAAACACGGGGGGCGGAACGTGTCGCGAGCACGCGACTCGAATGCACATGGCGTATGACCAGAAGGCGAGCGAAGAAAAATGCAGAATCGAACGGGAACCGAAACGACGCCGCTGAGAATTGAAGGAGCCACCGCGTCGAGAGCGAACGAAGCGTGGGAGGAAGCCGAGAGCCAGAGGAGACAGTCGAATCGTGGCGAAGCAAGGAGAAGTAATAAGGGGTTAAAAGAGTGGCGAGGGGGAATGGAACGCGCGGGATGGCAACGGGGGCGGATCGCGTGTAGGTGTATATACGTTTATACATACGTGTACGTATGTATATATGTATGTATATCGTGAGGGAAGCTCAGGGGGTTGGAAACGGAAAGAGACGTGAGAGGACGAACTCTATCGATGGTACGCGAAGGAGAGAGGATCGGAGGACGAAGAGAAGACGAGGGTCGCGTCGGCGAGGGAGGAAACTGGAAGGCGAAGAGGGGTGGGACACAGTGGTATACACGTTGGAACTTCCGAAGTTATTCGCAACAGGCAGCTTGCTAGTCTGGCTCGTGAAATTCCGCTATATACCGCCGGCTTTTATGTTTCTCTCTTTTCTCTTTCTGTCTCTCCCCCGTGCTCCATCGCCACCTCCGTCTTCACCCTTCTTCTCCTTCGGCCTCCTGGTCCGCGCTTCGTCGTCCCTGTTTTAATGGCCAGCGGCGGAACTTACTATCGTAGTCGGGCGACCGCCACCGTCTATAAATGCGCTCCGGGACGAGGAATGCGATCCTCGTTTTGCGAATTGCCCAACCGGCAGAGCTTCGCCGTCGCGATCCGCGGCCCCGGCTTTAATTATTATGCAACGGGAACTCGAACTCGAACTCCGTCGCCGCCGCCGCGCCGTTCACCTGAAAATCGTTTTAATTGCACCCACTCTATCCTTACAGTTTGTACTTTTGCCTCACTCGTTATCGAGGAGGTCCGCCGGATCTGTAAAACAGATTAGAAACCGTCGTTAGAGCCGAACAATAATTCCGGGGGAAATCAAACCCGGGTTTCCGGGCCGTTTTCCAATCCGTTTCCCGAGTCGTGCGGCGCCGCGACTGTTCCCGGTGGGCCGTTCGGTTTCAGTAATTAGGTAAACTGCGCTTTGAGCGGTTCGTTTGCTTATGTGCTCTTCCTCGTTTACCCGGCTTAATTAATTCCCGCATTGGCGCACTCTTTGGCGGTCGCGGCTCATCGGGCCCCCGGTTAGCTCCAGACTTCTGGACGCGAGACCGGTAAGCACGTGCCGGACAGATATAGGGACTCGGCGGACGGGCTAGTTGGATAATAGGCGAACACTAACGCGAACTATTGTTGTTCGTTGCGGCAATACTCGAACAGACGTCTCGACGCGTACGCGTACCGCTCCGCTGCTTTTCCACCGTTCTCCATCATCGAGTTTCCGGAAAACGTCTAGCGACGATTCAATTATCGAACAATGGCCAATGGCGTGACTTTCTCTCTCTCTCTTTTTATATATATATTTGTTGTCAGAGAGCGTTGTCCTCCGAACGACGTCGCGTGTCCGTTGAACACCGATATCGAGCGGGAGAATTGATCGGTGAAGATCGAGACACGAGGGCGAGCGCGCACACGCCCGTCGACAGACAGAACGCAGATCGTTTTCCAACGAATCGACAGGCACAAAGCGGCCCAACGTTTTAAAACCCAAACGCGACCGGATAAACGGATTTCCCGTTCGAATAAAATATTCTATTGAACGGCTGCCGGCGGGGCGAAAAAGATTCGCGGCAAATTCCACCCTCCGTTCTCGCACTCCGCCCTCGTTGCCAATTACGCGACGTTGTCGCCGTCAAAGCATTTAATTCGATGAAAAGGCCTGCTTTGCGAAACGTCGCCGCGGCTCTTTCTTCTCGCGTCGCCCGCTCTTTTCTCTCCGGAAACGCTTCGCATCGGCTTCCTAACGGACACTCGCCACGCGGCCCTCTCCTGCCGCGACGCGAGTGCGAGCGAGGAAACGTCCGCGCTCGTTTACTTTACTCGCGCGTGTACACACGCGGCGCGGAGAGGATGAGCAGCCGGCGAGGAGAGGAGTCAGCCGGTTCCCCTCTCGGTTGCAAAACTCGCGGCGGATCACGCGAGGTTAAAGAAGCGTAGCCACCCCACGGCTCCGGGCAACAAACAGGTTCTGCTCCTTTTTCGCGATCGCGAGTGCCGCGTTAACTCGCTGACAGATGGAAATGGATTCCAGCCGCGCGAGTACCGTTCTCCTTCTCGCCTTCCTACGAGCTTCTGCCGCTGTACCGTATAGCTCCGTTCCCTTTTCTCCGCGCGAGTCCGTCGCCTATTTCAGCGGACGCCGACGGACGATTTCGTCGGTTTTTCCCGGTCCGCTCGCTAAGCGCAGTTTCAAAGTCAATTAAAAACTCGCGGCGCGGTCCACGCCGAGTGAATCAATAATAAAATGGCTCAATATTCGGCGCCGGGTTCGTCGATCGGTGGAAGAGTTCCCGAACGAGCGGAACACGGCCGGCGTATGAAATCGAGGAGAAAGCCGCGCGGCAAAGAGAAAACGACTATGAGCCAACCTTAGGCCAGTCGGCCATGTCTACGAACGTCGACGAGGACGCAGGACAGCAGCGCGTGTTTAGGGTCGATGACCCTTCCGCACGTTCGCGTTCGGTGCTTCGCGTTTTTACTTTTTCCTCTTCATCTTCTATATCGCCCGTTTCCCTCCTCCCGCTCGCTCTCCTCCGGCCCCTCTCCTCTTTCCTCGTCACGTCTCTCCCCACAGCTACTCCTCGTTGCTTTACATTCCCCCTCTGGCCGTGGCGCACTTCGCTCGTTCCTAGAGTGGCATCTTCGCGTCCCTCCTCGATCGGAGGGGTGAAAGGACTCTTCTCTTTATTTCTCTTTTCCTTCCTCGCGTATACCTCGCGTTATGATGCTTCGAGACAATGCACAATTGCCTCGTTTACCGATTCGCGGGACAAATTCATACCGCCGCGCATATTATTATATACGATATAGACGTTTCCTCGAATGCCCATTGTCGGCGCACGACTCTAAATATCAATGGGGCAAATCGTCGCGTTCACCAGCTCTTAATCTACAACCAGGGACACAGGGAAAATGATCCTACCATCTCCTTCCACCAGGAATCGGTTCGATCTGGCGAATACCAGAGAATCGAGCCGATTTCTTGGTAGAAGGGCAAGATAGGGCCTTTTTCCTGGCAATTCTGTCTACGACTGTTTACATTATAAACGAAGACTTGTTGTAGGTCGCGACTGTGAAACGCGGCAAAAGAGTCGCGGATGACAGTAATTAAGCGCGGTTTCGATCGGAGGTCGGAGGAAGTCGAAAGTGAAAGTGCGATCGGGCAAGGCGAGAAACACGTCGATGCGACGCAGTGATAAAGAAGAGGCGGGGGCGGGGGTCGGGTTTGCGTGAAACAGCAGTTTCAGAGATCAATGAACGATTGTTTCCTAGGCTGCCCCCTCCCTCGCTTCGTGTTCTACAGATTGCTCTCCTTCGCGGCCCCCGGCTTCGGCACGCGCGTTCTTCTCCTTGTTGATTCTAATCGAGTGCGCTTTCGAGAGCACCGACTGGATCTATTCTTTTCTTTCACGCCCTCGTTTTACCCGCGCGTATTTTCACCCGCCCTCGCGTTTAACGAGTGCCACTCGACGACGGTCTTCTATTTTTCAAAATATCTACCGATTTTTTTTTATGCGTCGTTTTTAGAGGAAGTTGCGAATTTTGCGTGACCTTTTTGTTCGTTTCTGTTTCAGGGATTTGGAGCGAGACCTCAGTTTATCCGAGGACAGCGAGNACGAATACTAGAGAATCGAGCCGATTTCTTGGTAGAAGGACACGTTAGGGCCATTTTCTACATACTACATTCTGTCTACGATTGTTTGCATTATAAAGACTTTAAGAAGACTTGTCGTAGGTCGCGACTGTGAAACGCAGTAAAAGAGGGCCCGCCGTCGAGAATCGCGGATGACAGTAATTAAGCGCGGTTTCGATCGGAGGTCGGAGGAAGTCGAAAGTGAAAGTGCGATCGGGCAAGGCGAGAAACACGTCGATGCGACGCAGTGATAAAGAAGAGGCGGGGGCGGGGGTCGGGTTTGCGTGAAACAGCAGTTTCAGAGATCAATGAACGATTGTTTCCTAGGCTGCCCCCTCCCTCGCTTCGTGTTCTACAGATTGCTCTCCTTCGCGGCCCCCGGCTTCGGCACGCGCGTTCTTCTCCTTGTTGATTCTAATCGAGTGCGCTTTCGAGAGCACCGACTGGATCTATTCTTTTCTTTCACGCCCTCGTTTTACCCGCGCGTATTTTCACCCGCCCTCGCGTTTAACGAGTGCCACTCGACGACGGTCTTCTATTTTTCAAAATATCTACCGATTTTTTTTTATGCGTCGTTTTTAGAGGAAGTTGCGAATTTTGCGTGACCTTTTTGTTCGTTTCTGTTTCAGGGATTTGGAGCGAGACCTCAGTTTATCCGAGGACAGCGAGGATGAAACGAACAAGGTAATTTCGCTTAATTCGATATTTAAACATATATCGTGGTTTAATTATCGCCCCGTTCGAAGCTCCCGTTTGTAACGAGCCGAAGGGAGAGCTAATAATCGTCGCGTCGTATAAAATTAATTGGTAATCGGTGCGCTTCTCTTTCACAGGAAACGGCATCGCGAACGACGAGGGGAAACAGGAGCCCCGACCTCTCGCTTGAGTAAGTATTTACTCGTCGATATTCTCTTTTATTATAATTTGATTATCGCCGTTCCAAAATTAACGCATTGACCGCTGTTCATAGCTAATTGCTGATTTATTTTATATCCCCCTGCAAACCTTCGCGTGTCCTTTTCCAATTTCTAAAGGGTCAATTTCCTGTCAATAACTCATCGTTTTTGTCACAAGCGCAAAGTTGTATCGGGTTCAACGTCATACAACGGAGTGTCGTTTTCTTTGTGCAGTCTTTCGGCAACGTTGTTGCCAGCAATGACGCCGGCCCCGCCGCCGCTGGCACCCATGTCGCCGATGGGTCTGTCGCCGGTGGGCTCGCTGTCGCCCACGCGGGCCCCCAGCCCGGCCAGGCCGACGTCACCCCTGAGACCACCGTCGCCGCCAAAGCAGATAATGCCGGAACAGGTGTCACCGCCGCCGGTGAGTCCGTTGGCATCCAAAGGTTCCCCGAGCACCATGATGCACCAAAGGCCGCCCAGCCCACCTGGGGAGGCGCCCCCTAGTTCCGGAAGTGCCAGTTCCGATTCCGGTTCCGATTCCGGCTCTGATTCGTGCTCGGACAGCAGCGACGATTCCGAGGACGAGACGAGCACGCAACCGGGCAAGGGACCTTCTACTCCGCCCTCGATGTCACCAAAGAAAGAGAATCCCATCGAGGAGCCGCCGCCCGCTATAGAGGAATCGAAACCGAGATGGAATCTGGGCTCGTTCATCCACAAGATGCCCCACGGAGAGCCGAACGCGGAGAACAAACAGGCACAGGTAGGTCTTAGTATCATTTTCAACTGCGTCGGTTTTTAGACCTTTACTTTGGATTTAACCCTTTGCTGTCCAGCGTGATTTGTAAAACAATTATATTCACAATGATCTTTTACTTAGAAGTAGGTATAGTAATTGATCGCTTACGCCTGAAGTTATTATCTAAACACTATTTAATAAGTTCACCACGTGCCCCATCAAATACGCTATCCGTTCTAAAGGAAAAGATAAATGTTCTTCTAATTGAATGAGTACTATGCACGCGAGACGCTTGATCGATCGCTATCAATCGCTACGTATCGTACGCCGAATTAACTTGGACAATAGGGGGCACTAATCGATTTTTCGTTGTTGGTTTTGGAATTACTCATAGCGTAAGAGAGGTATTTAATATTGGTGATATTTAGTGGCTAATAGTTAAACCGTATTCGTAAACCGATCGCGAGCGCTGCAGGTTCTTTCGGACGAGGCACGATCGACTTCGGGAAGTTTAAGCCACTGCGCTGGACTTCGCAGTACTTCATCGAAGTTTTCCGAACCGCGAGAGTCCGGCTCTGGACTTCGAGCGACTTGTTAACACTCTGACCCGCTTCCTAAGTCATACTAACATAGCTCCCTCTGCTTACGTTCCGACAGTTTTAATGAAAACCGGGAACTTTTGTTTGGATCGTAGGATTGCAACAGGCGGGACGGTTCCCCGGCAGTGACGGCCGACGCGAGAACGCACAGGGAAAATGCAGCGCACGACTGGCAGCTAGACGAGGCCCTGAAGAGGACTCACAACGAGACCATGATCAGGTTGCTAGACAGCGACAGTGATCGTCCGTCGGATCATGAGAAGAATCAAGTCGCGGAGGAGACCCGTGCTCAGCCGGAAAAACCAAAGGTGGCGGATGGCAGAAAACGCGGACGACCCAGGAAGCCAGCGGGTCCGAAGAGCAGTCATCGGACGACGGACGAACCCTTGAAGAACGGGAAACCTCGCAGCAGGACGAGAGCAGTAGGAAGAAGTGACACCGCGAAAAAGAAGCCGCCGGTTTCGAAGCCGACGATCACTACCAGCGACGACGGTAGCAACCGATCCCAGGGTGGTTCCAGCGATTCGGAGAGCGAGCGGCCGGTCAGGGTGACACCGCCGGTGATACCACCGACTGTGGCCGAGAAGCGGTCCAGATTGAGCGCGTCTTCGAGCGAAGACGAGAGCCCTCCCACGAGAAAACATAGCGCCTCTGAAGACGATCGTTGGGCGATAGCGATCAAAAGGAGCAAATTGGCGAATTCGCCAAAGAAACAGGAGAAGAAGAAGACCCCTCCGAAAGGTAAACCGAGGAGAACTAACACTCGGGTTACCGCTGCCGGTGGATCTGATTCGGATAGTGAATCAGAAATGTCCGGAGTGAGGAAGGTCGCTAGGTACGTTTCAAAGTAAGTTCAGTTTATTATACGTTGATTGCCACGCGGATTTATAGGAAATCCCGCCAGACTTCGGAGGCCGTCGCGTCCTGAACAGACAATTAGTATCAGTCATCGGCGACTAACGCGATCTGAACGGAAAGATCAGCGTCAGTCGCCAATTATGTAGCAGTCAACGTGTTAAACTCTATCGTGTAAAAAATATCCGTCATGCTAAAATTATTTTAATGTAAGTAGGGTACCTCCAAGGCCGAGGGCGCCTCCGGCCCGAGCCACTTCGCCAGAGAACTCGGACAGCGACAACAGTCCAGGCTCGAAGCTGCAGGAGGAGGATGCGGGCAACGTTCAGGACAAGAAGAAGAGCGATACACTCCGGAAAGTGTTCTCGTCTTCGATGGGAGGCGGAAAGGGTGGCGGGAAGGGCGGGAAAGGTGGCAAAGGCGGTGGGAAGTGCGGCATCTACGTGGAGGAGTACACGAACTCGGCTAACACCCCTACCGGCAAGGAGAGTCCTTACAAGAGGCCTGCGTCGCAGGCATCCAACGTGACCCAGCCCTTACCGCCGCTGACTTACGTCAACGGCGTGCCGTCTCTGATGTGCAAGATCGAACTGAGCAGAATACATTTATCGCGCATACAGCTACCGAGAGGACAAGAGTTGAGGCAGCGTACGGAGCTACCGGACACGAGGCCGTCGTCGAGACAGGCCTCGACCCAACCTCGGCCGCCCACGCCGGAGGAAGGCGAGATCGTGGACACGCCGCCGCCGCAACAGTTAAATTCGGACGCGAGAATCCACGGTGACGCGTTACTCGGCGACGGTGACCACAAGAGTCGTTCTGTGATCAAATGCGAGCCTATCTCGGACGCGAAAAATAATATCAGTGTCGGAGGTGCTAGTGGAGGTGTTAGTGGTGGTGCTAGTGGCGCGGGTAGCGCGCCCAAGAGGAAACGTAATGCAAGTTGTAGTTCTGTGTCCAGTGTGAATAATTTGTGTTCCCTGGATTCGAAAGCGAAGGGGACGAGTGAGCACAAAGAGAGAAAGAAGAGAAAGCGGAAACACGTTAACGCCGAAACTGTCACGTCCAGGCCATCTTCCAGACAGGTACGGAAAGGGTCCAATAGATCTCGTCGCTCAGATAACAGTTTTGTTAAACTGAACGATATATCTTGCGTGCAGCAGAATGACATTCAACCGACTAACCACGAGCGGGAAGAAAAGTCGGATACTAGTTTGGTGCCGCCACCACCCCCGCCACAGCGCGTCTATTATTCCTACTTCAATCCTCAGAATGAAGTTTTGGATGACCTGGATAGGTTGTGAGTCTATTTTCGCCAGCTTCCATTCTTTCCGGATAGATATCTGGACTCATGGTTACATTCTGTGTTTGCGTTTAGGGACCAGAATCAGTACCTGACGGAAGCGAAACGGCTGAAGCACAGCGCCGACAAGGAGTGCGAGTTGACGGCGCAGGGTATGCTCTACCTAGAAGCCGTTCTATGTTTCTTGCTCACCGGCAATGCCATGGAGTCGGACCCTGTTACGGAGAGGGCGTCGTTCACCATGTACAAGGATACTCTAAGCCTCATCAAGTGAGTACATCGCTAATTAACTGAGAACCGCGAGGAGCGAGCTTCCTAATTAAACCGATCTCCGATTTTACCCCTGCCTTAGATACATCTCCTCGAAATTCAAGAGTCAGCAGAACAACTCGCCCGAGAGCAGTATACATAACAAGCTGGCCATCCTTAGGTGAGCACCGGGCTTCGAGCACTTTTCAGCTCCTTGCCATCGCGCAACCAGCTAAAAAACACTGTGCTTCGTGTTTGTTTCAGTCTTTTTTGCCAGTCTCTCATATACTTGAAGCTGTTCAAAATGCGCAAACACGAAGTCAAGGAGACCCAAAAAGTCCTGACAGATTACTATCAAAAGGTAAATATTCTCGGATATAACCGACGATCTTTACATCTTAATAAAATTACCTTGAATTAATTATTAGTTTTCGTTGTGGCATCAGCCTGCTCAGGCAACTCCGGTGCAACCAGAGGGACAGGGCACGCCTTCCTTGTCACCGACGCCGTCACCGGCCGGTTCCGTGGGTTCCGTGGGCAGCCAGAGTTCGGGGTACAGCAGCGGCGAGCTGGCGAATCGTGGCGCTGCCTCGGGTCAATCGCAACCGGCGCCGTACGTCAGCGTGCCCCTCAACGTCCACAACGCCATGGCCAAGCAAAATTATCAGTTCGGCTTGCTAGTGAATTGTCACGACCTGTGGGAGCAGGCGATCGCACTGGTGACGGATAAGCACAGAGGTGAGTCTTCGACTGTTCATTATTAAGCGCTTAATATATTCGGCAAAGTAAATTTTATGTTGAGTAACCAAACAACATTCGAATTATGTATGTACTTGNCAGTTCGGCTTGCTAGTGAATTGTCATGACCTGTGGGAGCAGGCGATCGCACTGGTGACGGATAAGCACAGAGGTGAGTCTTCGACTTTTCGTTACTAAGCGCTTAATATATTCGGCAAAGTAAATTTTATGTTGAGTAAGCAAATAACATTCGAATTATGTGTATGTACTTTTGTTTTGTGTAGATTTTTTCATCGAGCTGGATGAGAGACTGGGACCCCTCACGTTGAGAAGCTCTTTGCGTGATCTGGTGCGCTACGTTCAGGCTGGCATAAAAAAGCTTCGAGATCTCTGACCACAGTGGCACAGCCCCAGACCGCCCACCCCTAATTACATTACTTCTCTCCCGCAAAACATGGCCACGTATCCAACGATGTACACATAAACGCGAACGATCGAGGACGATCGTTGGGTTTCCATTTTCTTTCGGAGAACGTGCGATCGGCAATCGTATAATAGTTATAACGTGACGTGACGAGAAATGCGTCGGACAAGGAGAGAAGTCCAGTACGTGATCAGCGGATGCTCCGAAGGGGTGCGCGAATCAAGACGATGGTCTGGGGGAGGAGAAGCGACCGGCAGGATGATCGTTGATCAGAGGAGTTCGTACAACGTTTCTCCGTTCGGAGGTTCTTCACGGAAACCCGTGCATTTAGAAAGAATAATAAGAGATATAAATAAAAAACTCCTAGCACCAATTTCAAATAGTCAATTCGGAGATACTCCTCTAAAGGCGGAGACGGCCAGAGGAAGAAACGATCGGTGCGCAAAGAGGACTTCCTGCGTTACTTATTTTGCAAACGAGAATCGAATGCAAGGCGAAAGGAGTTTCGAAGAACGAAATCGAGGGGGATCGAAACGAAGGCGGGAACAGAGGTCGATAGAATAAAGATGCGAGGGAAGAATGCTTTGTCCCTATTTTTTCGGAGCAATCGGAATTTTCTATATTTGAACGGAAGAGGTGAATCGAAGAAAGAGGGGAGAGAAAACGACGAAGAAGGAATAAGAAGTGCCAGAAGCGCCCGTGTGTTCTTGCTTTACGGTGCGCCGCAGCCGACGTTACCTGAAGAAGCATAAGTTTCGTCTCGGCGATTCGAGTGCGATGAATACACAAGGATATACATATATATATGCATATAGTTTATTACCTATATAAATATATATATAAATAATTATAAATATATAAATATGAATATATTTAATGAGACAAAGAGAATCGATGCGTCACGCGTGCTGGCGTTTCGTTTTTAGCAAAAAAAGATGATAGGAGTTAAGGCGGTCGCGTGATTCGCGAGAGTGTTTTTAGGTGACGAAAAGTATAAAATGTGAGGATTTTTGCAAAATTGAGACGGGGGGATAAATTTTAGTGTGATGATGCATTTCTCTAAGGTGGAGATGCACCGCGAGCAACAAGATCAATGGTTGATCGAGAACCGATGCAACGCTACTATTATTGTAATACAATTGTCTTACGTCTGTGAACGGAGGACACGACTCTTTTTTGTAGATAGGTTACAAACGAGTAAAGAAAGAAAAGTAACGTTAGACTAGACAATTAATACGCAACAAGGAAAAACGGAAAACGTAAAACGGTAACAGAAAAAAACGAAACAACCAATACATATTATTTACATTACTTAGAATTAAACGGGGAATAAAGTAGAGGTTCTAGTGATGAGAAATAAATAAATAAAAAAAGAATATTCAGATAATTATACATAGTGCATACACCATTATAAATAGTGCGATTTATTAAAGGATGAAAGAAAATAATACAAAAAATGGAAAGAGAGTAAGAAGGCGAGGACAGACACCAGACGAATAAAACAATAAATCATGTGACTCGTGTCTCTCGTTAGACGAAACTCGAAAGAGAAAATGAGTAATAAAAAAAGCGATGAAAAAAAATACATATAAAGTCAAGCGTAACGGATAATGTAAGTTGCTCACGTGTATATTTTTGTAAATAGGTATTTGCGAGTGCCGCCGCCTTGAGGGCGACCTGTCGACCGTCTCAAATCGACGCGACAGGCCGGCCCGCCCCAATTTTTGCTACCACAAATCTTATCGAGAATCAAGAAATTTCTGGTATAGAGAAAGAAGAAAAAAATTATTAAAATACACGTACACAAGATATTATATATGTCCGCCGAATTTGTCCCGAATGGTTCTTTCCGAGAGACAGTCCAGATCTTCGTTTCGTGTTTTAGGAAAACCAAAAATTCCGTTCTTATCATTTCTCTTTTCATATCGTTTCGATCGCCCTTCATTCGTGCCTCTTTCAAATCCGGTTTATCTTTTTTACGTTTCGACGTTTCAATCGTTATGCTTCCTTTAGTTTTCGCTTGATCCGTCGCCGACAGAGTGAAGAGAAAAAACCGTTGTGTCGCAGAATGAGCGCGCATTTTTAGGTGATTCTTCTCTATTTTCACAGATGAAGAATGATTGGCTTACATTTACAGTATACGAGGCCTGATTGTTAAGAAAAGTGAATTAAAGAAAACGAAAGAAACGCGATTCTGTCTTTCTCGATAAAACGGCAAATTCGATTTGGTGTTCGATTGTAACGAGATGGACGTACGAATAAAGAAAAGTGTTAGCAATGCGTTCGCCGACTCACGAGTAATCAAAAACGAATGGATCATTCGTAGGACCACGATTAGCGACCACAACTATCTCTACGCAAGTAGCGAAACATATCGGAATTGAATTTAATTAAACTCTGGCACGTCTCAAGTCTTTTCGTTAGAATTAAAATTAACTGTACCAAGGAACACAGAGGAATGTTGGACCAATTCATTAATTCACCGAGACGTTCAATGCGCCTCGCGATTTTCTCCGTTGCTAACGCTTTTCGGCGAGATTAAACCATCCGAGGTGGAAGTGAAAACGAGAGAGAACGAAAGAATAATGAAAGCGAAGCAAACACGTTCAGAGAATGATGGAACTACGACACAGACATCGGGCGCGCGAGGTTGACGAGACTCAGGAAGGGTCATATAGAATTACTAAGCGCGGTCCAATGGTTCACGGGATACAATTTTATACCTCATGTGCGCGTCTGCACACGCACTAAAGGATAAAAGACACTAAAAAAAGAGAAGTCTATTAAAAAAAAAGAAAAGAGAAGTTTTGATATTTTCGAGACTCATATTTATAGCGGATACGTATATCAGGCCCTCCTGAATTTCGTCAGTCTCGGATAACATGAAATATGTACAGGAAGGCTGAGAACTATTACGTCTGATACAAAACTAGAAAGAGTGTCATAATTTCGCAATTATTTTCAAAATTGCAAGATTATACATATGACAGTTTAGTTTCCATTTCTACTGATTGGGCATACATGAATGAATTTATTTTAAAACGACCGATGTATTTGAAAACGTTTCCTTTATACATTGATTTTTTAAAATACTGATCATGAATTTATAGTTTTGCATCAGGCGTGAAACACAATGATCCGTGCAATTTGGCAGTTGCAATGAAATCGAACGTGTCTGCACTTTTATCGAGAAATTATTAATTGCATGCAATGATGGTGTTCTCTGCGTGTGCGACGTTCGTCGATGGGCATCATAGATTGGCCCACGATTCTATCTTTATTTTTTCTTATTGTAGATATATTCTTTGTGATCTTTTCTCCTCGCTTATTATTTTATGATTAGTATACTTCTTTTTTTTTTTATTCTGTGAACGATACACATTATCAGCGGTCCTCGCAAAGGAGGGAAATTCGTTTTGAGCAAGTTTTTACGTTCCTATCGACCCGCGAAGAGACAAACGAGCGAATGGTGCTGCCGTTCTGATAACCGCAATGATAAAACATTTTAATTTTGTGCTTGTCGTTTTTTTTCCTTTCTTCCTTTCTTTACTATAGTTTCGCTTCTTTTTTTTTCCTTTTTACTATATACTTCTTTTGTATAGCGATCGACGACGATCAATTTACACCAGGTCGCACGTGAGTCCTTTGCCACGTTTTAAATGAAATGTTTATCATGATATATATACATATTATACAAGATTATGTATCATCATTATTACGTAGACATTTATTATTATTATTATTAATATTATTATTCTAATATTATATTATATTATTATTATTATATTATATTATTATTGATTTATTGGTACTACGATCGTTATTATTTTTCGAGGTATTTATAGGAATGAATGAGGGTTGACAGACAGGGAAGGAGTCGAGGCAAGTGTCCTGCGTGCGTGAGTGCGAAAGAGAGGGAGAGACTGGAAGGAGGATGGGAAGAGAGGGAATAGAGACGGTTTTAATAATAACGCACGTCGCAACGATAAATTGTACATTGTGTAAAGCAGCAGCAGCAAACAGTTTCCAAGATTCGGATGAAGAGACGTCGAGCGTATATATGTATACATTATCTATATATATGTATGATACATTATAATCCCGAAGAATTCAGTTCAATTAACTGTTTTAATTTCTGTCTTCTTTTCCCGCTACGCCGTGAATTGTAATATATTTATATTCCCACGCACAGACGTGGAGAGGGTACAGACACACACAAACGCATACACACACACACACACAGACACACGAGGAACGCGTGCATACACCTGTCACTTGCAGCATATTATATTTAAACATAGAAATATGCAATCATAATTATATTATTATATTAAAATAGTATTATGCGATCATTATTTTACTATACTCTCGTATACGGTATCGTGTCGCGTGTAGTATCTAATGCCAATCCGGAAGAACGCGTTGCTCCGACATCGTGAAGAACTCTTCGGCTCTCCGGACACTTCTCGAGCCGCGGTCCCATCGAGAACAATTGCCTTGGTTGCGCGCGGACAAGGCTAAAGAGACAAATCAGAACGTTCAGCCTCGCGTTCGAGTCTCGGAGCTCGACCACTATTCCTATATTTGTACGTTGAATACCAAAAGAAGAGGAGAGGGCAGGGGAGTTCGTACTCTCGAGCATACACGTACATTAACTAAGTAGCAACGAGCAATGCACAAGCAATTTTAATTAAAACATTAGTTACGTACATACATACACCGGGGCGGCTCGATCGACGCCGGGAGGCCGGACTCTGTTCACGATTCGAAGGGTAGCTATTTCAGTGATTCTTTCTACTGTGTCTCGAACGACTCTCTAGCTGATTCTAGTCGAATCTCGTTCACCAGGGTAGAATCTACCCTTCACTCGTGAAGAGTCCGCGACGGAGGGTGGTCGAGGCGCCGACCCGTCGATCGACCCCGCCCGACAAACAAACGGAGAAGCAGAGAGAGATCATCTCGTGCTCGGTATAGATCTGGAAACATTTTATTTGCACATCACGGGAATCAAAAAAAATCATTTGTTCCGCGACCACACAAAATTCAAATCAAACGACAATGTCTTCGACGATTTTCTAGTTCCACTAAAACGTGCTCGGTGACAATGATTGTTTCGCAATTGTTTTCTGAGCGAAATGTTTCTGGGTCTGTCTTAGGTGTCGAAAGAGACGGCCAGACAGAGGGGGAAACGAAACGAAGCGATCGGGGACGGATTCGCAGGATCGACAGAGAATTTTTGGCGAATGCAAGGAGGAGAAAACAGAACGAGATGAGAGCCTGTAAATACGGAAACGAATGGGTGTATGCCTGTGCGCGCGTGCCTGTATATTTTGCGTGGATGGAAGAAGGAGGACACACATGTGGAGAACGAAGCAATAATGAGAGATAAATAGAATGGTAACCGCACCAAGGAGAGACCAAACTCGCTTAAACGAAAGCTAATTACTTACTTGTTTTGCTTTTTATTTATTTTAATTAATTATTGTATTTATTGGCGCGGGTTTCGTGTTACACGCGGAAAGTGAGAAAGATGAGATTAGGTTTTATCTCGGTTCCGACACCCTCGATGCGACGCGCGAACAACGGAAAGCGAATATTTCAATCCCCGTCTAAGTTGATTAAGAAGAACGCGTTAACAAGTTTTACTCCATTCCGATACCGTCTACGGGAGGGCAGCGTGACGGTGCGACAACAATTCTCTCTTTTATGTAAGTTTTTCATTAACAAACGGAAGGCAAATTCGAACGAAGGATAAGATATACGGGAAAATACGAGGTCGTACGAAATGAAGAGCCTCGGTGCGAGAGAGGGTGTAGGACCGGGGGCCGAGATACCAAGTGCGGAAGGAGGGACGGGACGCGAGAGACAGCGAGAACAGAGGAAGATGAAAGAAAGGAAGTAAGAAAGACCGTGACAATATATACATATATACATATATATAAAAAAATATATATATCTATATATTTGCAAGATATTTTGCGAGCAGGGCTTTTTTATCTATTTTATAGTAATCACAGCTTAAGCGGATTGTGAAAGCTGGAGAGAGTGAGATCGTTTTTTGCTAAAAACCCGAGAATAAAAGTAAATTACATGACCCACGATGAGTGTATAAAACGAGCCGAGGGGATTATTGGAGGACAAAACAGAACACGATTGGAAGGGGTGGCGTGCGTGAAAGGGCGAGAAAGAGGGACGGAGAGATAGAGCGAAAGGGATACGGGGGCGAGATTTAATTAAGCGCAGCTGACAAACGGTTTGTAAATTGCGTACATAAAAATGATAGATAAATAACCGCCGGCTAAAAGGTGGAAGGCGGTTTCACTATGTCGTATACTCTGTTTTGTTTGTTTTGCGCCTTAGGCTTGCATTATAATTAATCTGATTATTATTATTATTGATTTTATTATTAATTATTATCACCATCACCGTCATCATATTCTTATTATCATTACTATTAATTTTATTATTATTAATTATTATTATTATTAATTATATTATTATTATTATTATTATTATTATTATTATTATTATTATTAATTATTATTATTATTATTATTATTATTATTATTATTATTATTATTATTATTATTATTATTATTATTATTATTACTATTATTGTGTATATGGTATAAATTGTAAAAAGGAACGTATTTACTATAACATATTCATTTTACGGGGATTTCACGAGATCCTTTGAATGAACAAATTGTTTAAAATAAAGTGAAGGAATAAATAAAATATTGACCAATTAAGATTCATTTTTATAGATCCTGATCTTCTCGTTCGTTGCTCCTTCGTGCTGCAAAAGCACACGTGCAGCACGTACCTATCTAGCCATCGTCTCGTCTCGTCAATTGTCCATTAACCCAATCTGCGACGAGTGCAATGACAAAGAACTGAATTTGTTTTTCAATGACCAATTGAATCGTACGATTGCCGGAGTACAAATCGTCTATTTATCCTATCTCTTGAAATGTGACAAAGCTCGCGGGTACAATAATATTATAAGTCATCGCCGTCTTGCACGGTGTCCCAGTGTCTGTTGTCTCGCGAAAATGATCTCCGCGACGAAAGCCGTGGCCGCGAAGAAATGCCCGACCGCGAGGAAGTAGAAGCTGAACAGGACGTGCCGGACCTCGAGGATCCTGAAGCTCTTGTTCCTGGCAATTTNATTATTATTATTATTATTATTATTATTATTATTATTATTACTATTATTGTGTATATGGTATAAATTGTAAAAAGGAACGTATTTACTATAACATATTCATTTTACGGGGATTTCACGAGATCCTTTGAATGAACAAATTGTTTAAAATAAAGTGAAGGAATAAATAAAATATTGACCAATTAAGATTCATTTTTATAGATCCTGATCTTCTCGTTCGTTGCTCCTTCGTGCTGCAAAAGCACACGTGCAGCACGTACCTATCTAGCCATCGTCTCGTCTCGTCAATTGTCCATTAACCCAATCTGCGACGAGTGCAATGACAAAGAACTGAATTTGTTTTTCAATGACCAATTGAATCGTACGACTGCCGGAGTACAAATCGTCTATTTATCCTATCTCTTGAAATGTGACAAAGCTCGTGCGTACAATAATATTATAAGTCATCGCCGTCTTGCACGGTGTCCCAGTCTTTGTTGTCTCGCGAAAATGATCTCCGCGACGAAAGCCGTGGCCGCGAAGAAATGCCCGACCGCGAGGAAGTAGAAGCTGAACAGGACGTGCCGGACCTCGAGGATCCTGAAGCTCTTGTTCCTCGCAATTTTTTTCCTCTGCCACGCGGCGTACATCCACCGGGTGTTCAGTTTCTTCCACATGGTGACCAAACCGGCCTCGACCGATTTACGGATCACCGATACCGCGCGACGGACCAGCGGCCAATTCTCCCTGGTCACGTACACCTGTACGTTTTGTTGGATCCATTTGGATCGGTGCAGTGGCTGGTTCCGGATCCTCGTGTACAGATGAACGCAGTTATCCAAACAGGCGGCGTTTTGTGATCTCAGCACCCGCTGCCTGCAACCGTCGTACGTTTCCTCGTGGAAACGCGAGCGGAATTCCGGGTCCTGGAGCACGTGCGCGTTGTACACCGATCCGTAAATCTCACACTTCGATTTCTGTGAATAATAAAATCGTTCTTGGATGTATCAATCGTTGGAAAAAACGAAATACATTAAATATGAATTGTTCGATAAAACAAAAATTTATGTATTTAATTTTTACATTAATTTTATGTACTTTGAGATCTTCCGCCGTTCTGATATTTGGTAAGGAGACGGGAATCGTGAGGAAAGAAGACCAGTTACTCTGGAATAGAGCATTCAGGATAAAAATCAAGAAAAACAGATTGCTGATGAGTATCCTGCCGAAATCGGTGACCGGCAGTCCGATCATGGACACGCTGGTAATTAAACGGACGATGTTTAAGCACGCTGGCAGGAAACCTGTGTACAACGTGAGAACACCGAGTGCGATCAGTAGAAGAATGATGATCACGGCGTGCACGCTTGGTGACACGAATGAGATTATCTTGTAAATCTCTGATATCTGTCCTGCTCGTCGAGTGATCACACAGAGTCCGTCCAATTCGTGAGGATACGTATGTCTGTAACAAAGGACAATTTTTTGATTAATTTCTGTAATTTTTTCTAAAGATTAAGTAAAATCAAATAATAATTAATTATTATATGTATTATATTTTAACCCTTTGCACTCGAAGGCTCCGGAAGGGAGCCATTAAAAATGTTTGTTTTTTTATGTATTATAGTACTTGTATCCATATTCAATTAAAAAAACACAACGATGACTTCTTTTAATGCGCATATCATTTACTTACAATGGCTCAAAAAGTTATTGGTACAGCTTTGAAAACGGAACAACTTTTTTAATATTGAACCGAATAAGAACATCATTTTTTGTGAGATACTAGAAGGCTTAGCTAGTTTATTATGTAATGAGCAAAGAAAATTTATTCAAAATTCTTAATGGTCGCAATGGCGAAGGAAAAAGTGAACATTGCGTTTTTTAACTTTTTTATTGGGACCTCCACCAAAAATTTGAGACATCCCGTTTGTAGATCTAAGTAAGTTATATACATTTACAAGAATACTTAAAAATTGGTGTAACTATAAAAGAGTTAGACATATCGAAACATGTAAAAATATCGACTTTTTGAAAGTTTTCAATTTATCTCGATTTTAAATCGAAATTTTTACATGTATATTACATAATAAACTAAGCCTTCTTCTAGTATCTCACAAAAAATGATGTTCTTCGTTTCAATATTAAAAAAGTTGGTTTGTTTTCAAAACTGTGCCACTACTTTTTTGAGCCACTGTATATGTGAATACGATCTTTCTATTAAAATTGCTTCGAGTTGCTGGTAATATGAATGACAAAAAAATTCGAGTGCAAAGGGTTAATTATTTGAATTAATATAATATACATATAATAATAATTTGGATAATTTATCATTTGGAGTTTAATATAATGGCATTGGGAAAATAGATAAACATTGATCATCGTGATCACGTACTCGACTTTCCACATAGCGTGGAGGCTTCTCACGTTCATTCCCATGTCGACCACGCCGGTAGCCACCTCTGCCATCATTCCCATCACGTTCCCGTCGCCGTCGATCCCCCCGAGATCGTATATTGTCCCGTTGTGCACGATCACCTGTAGGCTAGCGTTCAATCTCTCGACGACAATCTTCGCGATCTCGCTGTTGTCGCCGGTAAACTTGTCCCCGCCCGTTTTGCCCGGACTTATTCGCAGATGGGGGATAAAGGATATCGCGTTCATTCTGACCACGTATCCGTTCACGTCTTTCGTCCTGTCGAACAGTAAATCCTCGCAGCTGTCCGAATCGACGTACTTTCGCCTCAAGAGCACCCAAGGATGTCCGACGCGGCCTCTGAAGCGGCCGGCCTCATGCCAGCCGGCCGGTGCTGCACTTGAGTAAGGATTGTAAGTATAAAGGATGAGTCCTTCGACAGGATCGATGCACGGGAAAAGCGTGTTAACACTAGGTTTACGGGCGTTTCTTATATACCTATCTGTACGAGCAACCGTCAAATTGACGGGTGGATGAAAATACTTATTTACTTAAAAAAAATCAATTTATTCAAACAAAAACTGAGTTAAACAATATAAGGCATCACGTAAAAATAAAATATTAATAAGTCAAAATTATTTTTAAAGTTATCGCTTTGAGTTTCGAATGACGCAAGGATCACTCTAATAAGCGATTTCGTTCAATGCGAACTAACATGACACCCGGGCCACACAATTCGCTTTATGTCACTTATCGAGGCGCTATTGAGATAATGAGTTGGGGGCGCCTTAGACTTTTCTTTCAGTCTTACATTTGGTATTGGAGGTATAATTTTACAAACGAAGCAAATATATAAGGATTGTGTACGTCGTACGTAATCAGCTAACCTGTCATTTTGACGGGTTCCGTAGAAATAGATATATATAACATACAAATTTCAAAATTTATAAGGCTTAAAAAAATAATAATTGTGTGTATAAACTCTTTTAATGAAATTATAAATTTACGGTGCAAAATAGTTAAGATTAATGCTATGATTTTTTGCGTGTTTCATTTCAAATTTTGAAATCCGTCAAATTGACGGGTCCCGTAAACCTAGTGTTAAGTCTGTCGTACTCCCAGGCGGTCCACAGGAATCTAAAAGCGTTCCCGCAACCGCGTTCCTCGGTCCGGGGGTCGATCAGAACGTGAACCCCGTTGGAATTGGCCCAGGTGGAGTCGTTCACGTTTTGCAGAAGAAGTTGCAATATCGGCTGCGAGGACGCGATTAAAATGAATTGATTCAATCGCCATAGATAGTTTAGGAAAGTAAACTGTTCGAATACGACGAATGAATATTTGCTCAGAGTGTATAATTCGAACAATGGTGATTTTGACTCGGACATCAATGCGACTGGAATCGTGTCGAACGATGGTAGGTTGAAGAAATCTTCGTACTCTCCGGCTAGGAGAAGAGTGTCGTCCGAATCGAATCTCGTGCAAAAACGGACGACGTCCAGCTGAGAACAGAATTCCCGTAGTAAAAATATTTTTGAGTGACATCAGTTATTAGCCAGTTACTGGCCATTCATTTTTGGCTACAATTTTGTGGCCAATAACTAGCAAGTCAATAGCTATTACAGTGACGTCCATAAATATTCGGACACACTTCAAAACGGAATAAGTTCTTTAAAATGGAGCTAACTAACTTAATTTTTTGTGGGATTTTAGAAGGCTTAGTTTACTATGTAATGTGTAACAAACAGTTAAAATAAATTAATATTCGCCGAAATCTCAAAGAAAAAAGAAAAGATCATGATTGTTTAACTTTTTTGTTGGAGGCTCTAGAAAAAATTTCAAACATCCCGTTTGTAGATCTAAATGTGTTATACGAATGTGTAAAGTTTCATAAAAAATCCATGAAACCATAAAAGAGTTAGTCATATCGACACATGTAAAAATTCTTCAATTTATCTCAATCGTAGATTGAAAGTCGTGGACAACTGCAATTTTTTCAATTTCTAATCGCTTATAGCGCATAACAATATTGATCGATTTTTATGAAACTTTGTACATGCATATAACTTAGATCTGCAAGCGAGACACTTCCAATTTTTATTGCAGACCCTAATAAAAAAGTTAAAAACCATGTCCTTTACTATTTTACGATTTCAATGAATACCAAGTTTCTTTTAATGTTTTGTTAGACATTCTATAGTAAATTAAGCTCTGTAAAATTCCACAGAAGATAAAGTTCATTGATCTAATACTAAAAATGTTATACCGTTTCGAAATGTGTCTGAATATTTATGGACGTCACTGTAAATACTGGCCAGAAAATTTTGGCCAATTCAATTGAAAAAGATTAAAAAATTTCTGAAAATGTCACATATTTTTGGTGAGAGGATGATGTTATAATGCTTTATCTACCTTTGGTCCAATAATTATTTCAAATAAAGCCTTCACTGTCTTACATGTTTTTTATTGAAATAGAAATACGAGTACCGTTTCCTGGATCAGGTGGTTGTAACTAGTGTTTCCAATCGTTCCATTGATAACCAGCGTAGAAAATAATAAGGTGAAGTTCGAAGTAGGCATAGTTTGTCCGGATGGACGTTCGTCGTCGGGAAATGGCCGATTTCTTGTGCAAAATAATCGCTAGCGAGCATATACTGCGTCGCGGTTGCCCCTTTCGGTTGTAGGTCAAGTGGCGGTAATGAGGCTCAATTCTGGCCGGCCGAGAGTAAAACTCCGTTGCTCATTAAAAACCCTTGCATAATTTTCATCGAACAATAGCGAGATTAATGGAGACTTCGCTTCCTTCAAAAACCCTTGCGAAACGACGCACGACAAACAATTCACTGATTCTTCCTCACATTCTATGCTTTTAGTTAACCACCACGACGTTTTTATGGACTCCATGATGGTAATCGTTTCCCTGGTAATCTCTTCGATCTAAATGGATCCATTGTCCATTTTCGTCTGCCGATATTGCTATTACTTTAATTGCCTTTTACGTGAGCCTAAATGGATTATCGATCGCGTTTTTTATTCGGAATCCCAGGAGTACGAATAAAACGATCACGCGATGCGATGACTGATCATCTTATAGTCTGAACGATCTATTATATGGATTTATTGCTAAACACGTTCCGTTCCTCGGGAGATGTCAGCGACCCGAAATCCTCTTCCATCGGCGAGCATTCCGGCAGCTGAGAAAACCGTACCTCTTCAAGGTGGGAGGCAGCCGCCCCACTCTGCTCCTCGCAGAAGTCGCGGGTGAAGACAGTTTAGCAGCGGTCGTCGGCCTGAGCGTTCGTTTCCTCGAGCCCGATATACGCAGTGGACCGCGAACAGTTTTCAATTCGCATGCGCTAAACAGAATTCTTATCTGCTCGTTATCGCAGCTGCAATTCTCTTTTTTCATAGCCTTGATCGCACGTTGTTATAATAAATCATTATTCATAGTTCAGCACGAAAGACCTTCGACATCTAATAATTGCGCGTTCGCCAGGGTTCCGACGAGATCGAAGAGATCTGGTCGCGGGACATTGGCTAAATCGTAGTAGAAGTTCCCCGGAGACCTGGATCGTACGGGTACTCCCGGAGGAAACCAGTTTAGGATTCTGCGAAAAACGAGTTCCGAGCTGAAGAAAATGATTTGCTCGCGAGCTACGGTTTTGTTCTACGTGACAGCGATTGTTATAAGTCACGTGGTCGGCTCGGAACAACCGCACATAGTATTCATCTTAGCCGACGACTTGGTAAGTTAATAATTGTCTTCTAATGATTGTTGACGTTCCCGATTCTTTTCCGGAACTTCCAACTTCTGTCGTCAAAGAAGTCGTCTCGACGTTCGCAGAATTTATAGAAGCGCTATTCTTATTCAAATGCGAGTGAGCGCGAAGGTGTTTAAGCTGGCTTGTTGAACAGGGATGGAACGACGTCGGATTTCACGGGTCAGGGCAAATACCGACGCCGAATATCGACGCCTTGGCGTATTCCGGTTTGCTGCTGGACCGGTATTACGTCACGCCGATCTGCACTCCGTCGAGGAGCGCACTAATGACCGGCAAGCATCCCATTCATACCGGAATGCAGCACGGGGTGCGTGATTCTGCTATTAACTATTTAAGCGCGCAATCGGTTGGTAAATAAAATGACTGAGCCCAGACCCCGACCTGCCTCAAGATTAATTCGGTTGTGACTCATTATGTTGGGACAAGGGTTGCCCAAGATCGGCGTATTGCGGACGAATTAAGAAATCGTAGTTTAGAATTCCCCAAACTGAGATACAGTGACTCCCATTAATATTCGGACACACTTCAAAACGGAATAAGTTCTTTAAAATGGAGCTAACTAACTTAATTTTTTGTGGGCTTTTAAAAGGCTTAGTTTACTATGTAATGTGTAACGAACAGTTAAAACAAATTACTATTCGCCGAAATCTCGAAGAAAAAAGAAATGATCATGATGTTTAACTTTTTTGTTGGAGGCTCTAGCAAAAATTTCAAACATCCCGTTTGTAGATCTAAATGTGTTATATGAATGTGTAAAGTTTCATAAAAATCCATGAAACCATAAAAGAGTTAGACATATCGAAACATGTAAAAATTCTTCAGTTTATCCCAGTCGTAGATTGAAAGTCGTGGAGAACTGCGATTTTTTCAGTTTCTAATCGCTTATAGCGCATAGCAATATTGATTGATTTTGATGAAATTTTGTACATGCATATAACTTACTTAGATCTGCAAACGAGACACTTCCAATTTTTATTACAGATCCTAATAAAAAAGTTAAAACCATGTCCTTTACTATTTTCCTCGCAATTTCAATGAATACCAAGTTTTTTTAATTTTTTGTTAGACATTCTATAGTAAATTAAGTTCTCTAAAATTCCATAGAAGATAAGTTCTTTGATCCAATACTAAAAATTTTATACCGTTTCGAAATGTGTGCGAATATTAGTGGAAGTCACTGTACGTTTTAATTTTTTAATTCTAATTTAATTTCTTTATTAAACGGACATGAGTCCATTATGACACTTAGTATAAAAAACTTTAAAAAAAACCAACAATAATATATATAGGCAAGAAAAACATAAATCTTTCATTAAGTAAATGTTTTCAAGTGCAACCGTTTTTGAAGGTTCAGATAAGATTAGGTGATTACGACGTGATAACTTTATTATTACACTTTCGTCTTTCGAGCAAATCTGATCTTCTACTCGCAAGTGACCTTTATCTGTTTCTGTTACGAAATCTTAGGTAGAGCGTTGCCGCTGCGTCGGTAAAAGTCAGGGATCGGTAGTTGTTTAATGCTATATTATATGGAATTAGGTTTTAAAGTGTGCCGAGCCACGAGGGCTTCCTCTGCATGAGAAACTTCTGCCGGAGTATCTGAAGGAACTCGGCTACAACACGCACATCGTAGGCAAATGGCATTTGGGATTCTACACGAAAGAATACACCCCCACGTATAGGGGATTCGAAACGCACATTGGATTCTGGAGTGGTCACCAGGACTACTATGATCACACCGCCGTGGAAAGCGTGCGTTACTCAATTTTTAGCTAATATTATTTATTATTATTATTATTATTATT